>BSBM01000026.1:2875000-2937500 GCA_027924585.1 Larix kaempferi | reverse complement strand
CATCCAAATGAATCATTTTCGAACCCAAATCCCTCTTGATCCTCTTCATGGGCATGCCATTTATACAAAGAATTGTAGTGGATGTAGGTACAATTATTGAATTGACTCAGAGTCAAGACTACAACTAAAATTTTTCCATGCTCAAAATTTTCATGAAGATCATGAATTAAGCAATTTGATGTGAACAAAAGGCAACTCAGTTGTATCATGGATCACTATGATATGCTCAGTAATGGATACTCATAAATTCATATGTGACATTGAGTAAAATAAATTAAGCTCGCTTGGTCACTAACCTATCAAGTTTGTCATTTTGTTATTAAAGAAATAAAGAAACAAATAAATCTCAAAACTTGTTGAGATTAGATATGAGAATAGTGGAAGATAAGTATGCATTTAATAGTTTTTATTTTTATTTTGTAAAGGGGCAAACTTGCAAACAGAGATGGCCATCCATCCCGCTGAAATTGATGTAGTACATTTCATGACACATTTAATACTAACAACACATTAAGAATTTGACATTGAATAAAAAATATTTGAGGAGTTTGAAACTTAACATTTTTTATATAATTTTAATATAATTATTACACTTTCTCATAAAATATCAAAATTAAAAATTATAATTTTTTTTGTTGAGATGCAATTTTTTATAACACTTCTTGGATGTGCTCGGTGCCCTTTGACGTGCTTTATTTTCTATCTCTAAATTTGAAATTTGAAGGGAAAGTTAATTTTTAATTTTTAATTTTTTTTATACTTTCTGAAAAAAAGTGAAAAAAAGTCAAAGCGCTTGGTTGAGCTATGCCTGCACCACAAATTGTTGCCCTATAGCAGGGTAAGAGCGCACTCAGAGCCCGCTTTTTGTGTGCATGTGCGAAGTCTAAGCAGGCGGCACTTTCCCGGAACATAATCGCGCATCTTCATCGTACGTACTCTTCAAAATTGTGTTTTAAAAGGTACACGTGGAGGACGATTGATTAGGTTTTCATAGCCAAGGAAATGAAGGTTCTGGAGCTCGCTCCCCTGGACCCACCATTCAATATTCACACAGTCGCTGACTTGCTGTTGCCGGCAGGACGATGATGTATTTTGGAGACTCCTACCTAACATTCTCTATCAACGATATATTCAATTAATTGTTACCATTGATTGATTGCATGATCACGATTGTTGCTATTTTTATTAAAAATGAATTAAATTCATCATTTTTTTTGAAAAAGATAAGTCCTCATGTGTATGTGGCTCTTTTTATGATTTACCTTATCTTCTATTATTTTGTATTATATTCATATTGAAAATGTTTTTAAATATTTAATTTTATTACTTTTAACCTTAAAACCAATTAATAATCTATTATTAAAAACATGGCATTCTATAAATTAGATATTTAAATATTTAATTTTGTTACTTTTAATCTTAAAATTAATTAATAATCTATTATTAAAAACATGGCATTCTATAAATTAGATATATAAAAAATTGATAACTTATAAATTTGTATTTATATTTATATTGAAATTATGATGAAATTTTTAAAAATATTATTTTAAAAATATAATTTTAATTTTTATGAAATCATAATTGACATTTAGGATAGTTTATAAAGGAGGGATTTCTCTATTTCATGTAGAGAAATGCCAACACCTAAGAATCAAAGTATCTCTAGAATTACATATTTAATATAAAGAGGTTAATAAAAGACAAGTGTATACATGGATAACTTTTAGGTGATACATGGATAAGAGATTTTGTAACACAAAACAAGTAACATATAACTTACTACTTATTTGTAACACTAAACTTATGGCTACCTATCATTATGGGTCACAAGTTAAGTAATTATACTAATATCTAAATAAGCATCCTTCTAATTATCAATACAGTAATGCTCATAACTCCAAAATTAAAATAATTATATACTAAAAATAATAAATAACTATACTGACCATTAACTAGCACATCATTAGATATTATAAGTTTTGCAGTGATATTATAGTTTATTTTAGTTTATTATGATATAAATTTGTCGATGGATTTAGATTAATAAAAAAAATTAGATTAATTAAAAATTAAAGTAGGATTTAATGTTTCGTTTTTGTCACCTCCTTTTGGTGGGTTTGGATTAAAAGTGTCAAACGCCCTTTTGTGAATTAGAAGCTTGCTGTGAGAAGAGTGACAAGTTGCAGTGAGGGAAGCGAATGAATGCAGCAATGGCGGAAGGGAATATTGACGTTGTGGCGTTTCCTCTGTTCTCACAGGGCCACATAATACCCTTTATGCGACTCTGCCAACTTCTCTCATCCAGAAATCTCAATGTCGTCTTCATCACAACTCCTCTGAATGCCAAGCGCCTCCGCAGCGAGCAACTGGATGGCTCGCGCGTTAGGCTCATGGAGATCCCCATGCCTGCTGTCCCATGGCTGCCCGAGGGCGTCGAATGCACCGACCGCGTCTCCGGTCCTCTTGGAGACTTGTTCTTTCGGGTCATGGAGGAGACGCAGCCGTCTTTGAGAGAAATACTTGTCCGCCTTCGACCCAGCTCTATCATTGTCGATTACTGGCCCTTCTTTCTCCCGGATCTTGCCACCGAATTAAACATATATACCATTTTCTTCCCCGTAGTAGGAGCTTACGCCCAATGTGTCATGTATTCGCTCTCCATCAACCTGCCGCTAATTGTAGGGCATGATGATGGCGATCCTCCGCCGGTGGTAAATCTAGTAGCCAGCCTCCCTAAGGCGATCCCATTTCGTGACTGTGATTTTCTGCCTCCTGTTCGTGAAGCCGTCAAGGGCGACCCAGACTCCGTCAAGGAATTTTCTAGCAATCTTGTTCGACACTATGCTCAGTGCAACATAGTGGTAGTTAACACGTTCTACGAGATGGAAGTGGAGATGATGGATCACCTCGGAAGCACATTTGGAAAGCCTGTTCTGAGTATCGGACCTCTTGTCCCTAAATATATTTCTCCTTCTTCTCGGAGTGCAGGGAATCCCAATTCCTGTTTCTCAGATTCAGAGTGCTTGAAATGGCTGGATTCTCGGGAACCTGCATCGGTTATCTACATCAACTTCGGCAGCCAGATCGCACTGTCGGCGCATCAAATGCAGGAGGTTGCGGCGGGGTTGGAAGCGAGCGGGCAGTCTTTCCTGTGGGCGGTGAAGAAACCCAACGAGCCGGAAGACATGGATGAAGCTTCTTTCATTTCCTCCCTTCCAGTGGATTTGCAGGCCTTCATCCAAAGGAACAATAATGCAGGCGATCAGTCTGGGTGTAGGGGTTTGGTCGTTTTGGGCTGGGTTCCTCAATCACGAATCTTAGGACATCCTGCTACGGGTGGACATGTGAGCCATTGCGGTTGGAACTCGACGCTGGAGAGCATCGTGCAAGGAGTCCCCATCTTAGCCTGGCCCTTCCGGCACGATCACCCCTTCGAGGCGAAGCTCCTGGTGGAGGAATTGGGAGTGGCAGAGGAGATTCAGCGAGAGGAAAATGAGAATGGGGTGTTTGTGGTGAAAAGAGAAGAGGTGGAGAGAGCGGCCAAGTTGATAACCAGTGGAGAAAAAGGGAAAGAGATGAGAAAGAGGGCATTGCAATTGAAAGAAGGTGCAGAGAGAGCAACACAGTACGGTGGGTCTTCATTTAAAAATCTGGATAGACTTGCATTGTTGATACGTCGTAACTGCAAATCTATTTGATTTTGATTTTGGTGTCACAAGGCAAGGTCTCAGACAATGTCTCTCACACGCATTCGTATTCCCGGTTGAGAGGTCTGCTGAGAAAGAATCGGGTTTTAGAATAAATTGCGTGCAATATAGTTTGTAATTTTCAGTTATTTCATTTATTTACTATGCAATTAATATTGTATAATCAAATTCGTCTGATTCGTATGTAAACCGTGTATCTATTTTCGAATCCGTACTCTGTTTGTTAATGCGAATCAGTGTAAACGATATATATTCTTTTTGGAATTTAAACAGATTTTTAATTTACCAAGATTTTAAAGGAAAATGCATGAAGAGCAATACCTCCGTTTTTATCCAGAATATATTGTGGTCATGCCAATCTTGCAGTTAAGATTTTATAGGAAGGTTACTTTGTCCATTGGTTGTAGTTTGTAATTTGGGTGGTTGGGAGGAATGATTGTTGCTCTTTCCACCCAGATTCAATTACTCAATTTCAATTTTTGTAAAGTGATATGATACTCTTGTTAAGCCCTTATTATAATGTTTGTATTTCTAACCATACTTTGATTCTGTACTTAGAATAATATGCCGTGTTATATTTATTTCAAGCATTTCCATTTGAATCAAATTTCTAATATGCCATGTTATATTTATTTCAAGCATTTCCATTTGAATCAAATTACTATTATTAAGTACATATTTTACTTGTGAATCCATTTGGCATCCTAAATAACTAGATTTGTTATGTTCTTGACATTTTGTTTTCGCGCAACAGGATTAATCTGGCGTTGGGATGAAATGTTTGGCCAAAACATTAGTCGAATGTTTTTATTATTAATTTTTTTTATTAAATAGACCTTTTCTCAAGCATCTGATTGGCTTTTGACACATGACGTATGTCTCGTTATCAGCGTCCTAGGGGTCGGTGGCGCGCTGACGTCATCATATCTTCTTACTGGATTTGGTTGTGCAAGAGTGTATGGTTTGATCTCTGCACCTGCACTATGGTTTAAGCGCAGTGTTTGCAGAAGAGTACATGGGTCATTGTTTGTGGAGGCTATCGTATGGTGTGTTGAGCGCGGTTAATGGTGGAGTCTTAATTGCCTAGCATTTCTCAACTTTGGTTTAATGGGACGGGCTCTCCTCAGTGAACCATAAATGTAGGCTCCCACATGGCTTTTTGTTTTTCGAACTAGGTTGGTACTCACGTTTTCATTTGTGTGGAGGGTGGTTGATGGAGGGAGAGGACAAGTGGTTGAGATTGGATGTAGAGGTTAATGCAGAGTTATCATTGTTTTAATCTAGATATGTATTGGGATTTGGCTGCTATGTCTGGCTCGTGCTTTTTTTTTCATCTAGGTGCGAAGTGTTAATTGTTCTTTAGCCCGTGTTAATGGGATTTGAGTGGCGAGCTTCAAAGGAAGGGCTTGGGGCATTTTCTGGGGCTAATACGGTCGTAGGGAAGCTCGTGTTTGTTTTCTGGTGTGGTCTTCATGTCCTATGATGCTCTCATGTTCATTATCGCTGGTGCTTTGTGCTGGTCACCAGGCATGTTGACACTCGTGAATTTTTGGTTTAGTGCGAGCGGTGTCATGTTTGTGGTTGTGGGGGTTGTTGTTGCAAAGAAGGGAGTCATCATGTTCTTTCCGAGTGGTGGTGTGCACGGGTGTTTTCGTTTCCCCCTGCTTGTCGATTTTTCTTGCGAGTTTGCAAGGGACAGAGTGATGTGGCTTCTATCATGTTCAATGGTGCTCATTTTTGAGGTATGGTCTCTAGTTTGGTTGTTGTTGCATGTTAAATTTTTTCCAGTCTTTGTTGTGATTCAATGTTTGGTAAACCTCCTTTCCGTCATTGTTTGATCGATTATTTGTTCTTATAGAATGGTTGTGCATCGGTGATTCTATCAACGAAATTTACCCCAAAAAAGGGATTGGAGTTAGGATTCGAGTTGCAGGGAGTCCTGGGTAAGTTTTTGAGGTCAATCCAGAAGTCCATTCCTCCATTTTCTAGAAAGAAGGGTATCCCACCTACTCCGAGAGGCGTTCCTCAAATTACAATGTTCTTTGACATTGATGCTAATAGTATTTTGAATGTTTTGGTTGAGGAAAATGCCATTGAACACAAGAAAAAGATTATAATCACCAATGACAAGTGTAGGTTGAGCAAAGAAGAGACTGAGAAGATGGTTCAGGAAGCTGAAAAGGACAAGTTTGATGATGAAAAGCACAAGAGGAAGGTAGAGTAAAAAAAAATCATTGGGCAACTATGTCTACAACATGAGGAATACAATCAAGGATGAGAAAATTGCTACCAAGTTGGATCCATCTGACAAGAAGAAAATTGAAGATGCAATTAAGTACGAAATTCAGTGGTTGGATAACAACCGATTGGCCAAGGCTGATGAATTTGAAGCAAGCGCGGGAAGCAGTCGGGATAGTGGTCGATATGATTCGCAAGAAGATGGCTGGTTGTGCCCTTCTTCTGGCAGGTGCTCCTGGAACGGGAAAAACTGCCCTTGCCCTTGGTATTTCTCAGGAGCTCGGAAGTAAGGTTAGTATTTCATTATACATAAATACTACGATGTAGCAAGACCGACATGTTTGAATATCAAAACCCTAAAATGACTAAACCTCATTCAAATTTAATCCGTCCGGACAAAATGCACAGTAGGAAAAAGGAAGAAGAAGAATGTTCACCAAGCTTACTGAAGTTAACAATGTTCATACATTGCAAATTTTCTGTAATAACTTATTTTGCTAGTGTTTTGCTATGAATGTCGTTAGAACAAAGGGACTAAAAAACAAAGTTCTTAGACCCAACATGATGCTTGATCCAGAATGGGAAAAATTGACCGAGGGGTTGACTTGGCAAAGGCTTGACAAATAGAAAATTGTAAAATACACATAATTTCCATAAAACTTGGATGTAATAACATGTTGAGAAATCTGTGCTCTATCTCCTGCAAACTAGGCCAAAATCATCTTCAAATTTGTGCCCTAGCTTCCCCTCAAATTTTCTTAGGAAATATTCTTTTGATCCTACAAATTTTGGACAGTATAATCAGTATAGTAATCATATTTAAAATTTGAAACCATAAACAATAGTGGCAATTAGCAAATCTAAGTTTTAGGGAACAATTAAGAAGTTATTTGCAAAATAGCCCATAAGGATTTTTGTACCAACATAGTTTATCTTCCTTGAAGGCATGGTGAGCAAAAATCATATATGTATTACTAACTTACCCTTAACTATCAAAATTGTTGATTATATTTGAATCATTTTATACTAGGCTTAGGTGTAGAGCTGCTAGTGAATAAACTATCTAACAGAGCATACGATGCTTTACAAATCTAAGCTTTAGAAGTGTGAAATAGGTACGTAAGACTCTTAAGATATTATGGTTATTGAGGTCGACAAGGAGCTGCTTTTGTTTTCAATCCAAGGAACATTGAGTGTACTTTTACAAATCTAAGCTTCAGAAATGTGAAATAGGTAAGTAAGAGCTTAAGATATTATGGTTATTGAGGTCGTCAAGGAGTTGCTTTTGTTTTCAATCCAAGGAACATTGAGTGTACATGGCAAGACCCTCAAAACTAGAGCATGCATCCAAGTGTAAAGTGATGACAACTTATTTGGACTGTACCATGGTGATGATTCTGAAATTATATTTCCAATACTTAGCATTGCTCAATAGTGACATAAATTACTGGTCGTGATCAACATTTGAAAATGACCAGTAACAAGTTGTATTGAATTTCCTTAAACGATATCATTTTGGTGTGCCAAACATTCTTGGTTTTTGGATTGGCATGTTTCAATCTATTATATAAAGTCTTTTCTTGGTTTGTAGGTTCCCTTCTGTCCTATGGTGGGGTCAAAGGTGTACTCATTAGAAGTTAAGAAAACAGAGGTACTCATGGAGAACTTTTGGAGGGCTATTGGTCTTCGTATTGAGGAAAATAAGGAGGTTTTTGAAGGAGAGGCAAATTCCTTAAATTTTTGGAATGGGTTGCTTTTAGGGTATAGTTTGTAAGTCTTTCTTTAGCTATATGCTGCCAGCCTTTTCATCTCATCTAAGTCTCTTGTTGTTTTTTGAATTCATACAATTGTATTATTTTTATCAAATAATTTGTTGTTTTTTCTATTCTAAAGTTATATTATGTGTTTAGGTGACAGAACTTTCACCAAAGGAAACATAGATCACCACAAGCGGTTATGGAAATAATATCAACCATGTCATCATTGGGTTGAAAACAGGCACCAAACAACTAAAACTAGATCCAACTATCTATGATGCGTTGATAAAGGAAAAGGTACACTTATACCTTTAGTATAGATTTTGAAACATAGTTCCATGGGCTCTTCTATCCCCCCTCAATTGCACAGTGGCACACCCTTTCCTATTGCATCCACATCTAGATAATATCCTTCTTTAAAAAGGAAAATAGCCAGAATATTGCACCTCTAGTTTATAAATTTTTCACCCTTGCTACATCTCTACTTTAAAAAGTTTTTACTTCTGCTACACCTGTTCCTGCGTTCTCTCCCAGTTGCACTCGTGTAGAATGGTATGTAATTATTGTCTATGATATGAAGGCTGTTGATTTTGGTATCATATGCAGTGTTTGCATATATTTGGCATCGAAGTTGAAAAGATATTTATTTTTCACATATGATCTTTGTATGCACGATTTCAAATAATGTGGTCTACCAATCCATTGCAGGTGACAACAGGAGATGTAATATACATAGAGGTAAATAGTGGTGCAATTAAATGGGTAGGGAGAAGTGATGCATTTGCCACATAATTTGATCTTGAAGCAAAGGAATATGTTCCATTACCAAAAGGTGAAGTCCACAAGAAGAAAGAGATAGTTCAGGTACATTTTTATCTCGCATATGTGTTTTTAAATTACACATAGGGAAGTGGCTTTTTGTTGTTCCTAACTTGTCACCTACCCAAATTTTGAGAATATTTATTTATTTGCAAAATACTTTATGTTAAATTATGATTACAAAGTTTTGTAATTATGATCAAGTTTGGTCAAGGATGATTGTAATTACTGATTATTATTATTAAATAAATTAAAATAGGAGACAAACACCCAAGGGAACTGTTAAATGAGTGTTCACTGACCCACTAGGAGGAATGGAAGCTGTTAGAAGGCATGGGATAGATGGAAGCATTTGCACTCCACCATTAGTTGTTGGTTATGGGACAACTACCCCTAAATTTGTGGCATTATCCCCCAGGTGGGTGGAAGAGAGAAGGCTGCTCATTAATGACCAGTTAACCACTAAAAGGCCTAGGCAGCCTAGATAAGGCAATTCGAATTGAGCAGGAAGCTCCTACAATATTTTTCTGCAGAAATATTCCTCAAGTGTATCAGGTGATCATCGAGAGATTCGAATAGGGAGGCTATGTGAGAGTGCACTTGTGAGTCTGCTAGTTATTCTGAGAAGGAAAACCAGAGGTGCTGTTGCAGGTCTCTTTGACTGCTAAGTCTTTATGACTGGATAATCTATATTCTACTGCAAGTTGATGTACTAAGGCTTCTACAGAATCTTCCTCTTGGTGGTTCAGTGAACAGACTCAGGAGTCCTAAGGCAAGCAGCTTGGCTGTCTTCATGAATAGGTTGGGTGGAACATCTTCCTTGGGTTGTTTGTTTCTCCTACAGTCAACCAAGTTCTACTATTCTTACTTTTGTTTATAGTTAAATGTTTTTCTGCATGGTATAATTATGAATTACAGTTATACAGAAGAAACGATTTTATTTTCTCACTTAAGGATTACATGTTTCAAGAATGATTAAGTAATTTGAATGAATGATTAATTATTTTTTGTATTTTTCCCATACTGTTATCTGTATAGTACTCTAGTACATAAAAGTAAAAAAAAATAATAGTGATGACTGATAGGCAGAATTCCATTTGAATGGATAGATCAAATATAGTAGTATTTCTATTTAATTCTGTCATCTCAATCATAATTTAAAATGCAGGAAATAGTACAACATAGTATGAACATAAGTATAGCATTTCCTCTATTTTCTTAAATAAAAGAAAAACACATTTTATTTCTACACAGATCTATATTTTCCATTTCAATTCTATATATTCCAGATAGTAACAATATGCATCTCAATATTATAAATTCAATGTTTTCAAGCATTTATATTCTAGAAATATATAGCAGCTGCAAAACTATTCTCTATACAGAGTGTTACTTACAAATAATAAGTAAATATTATCACTAAATATCACATCTATATGTAATATAGATTTCATTCTTTAGATATAAATACTTTCACTATAGAATCACAGCCCTAGATTCTAAATGTTTACTTAGTATACGGTTCATTAAACTTCATATCAAGCCATTCATGGCAAACACTGCTAATATCTCTGAAGTTATATAACAGACATGTTTATCCAAACCCTAACCAACATTTCATATAACCATACCATCTTTTATTCATGTCAAAATTACCAACAAGACATTTAATCTCACTTAGCGGAAAGCACGATTTTAGTATCAATGTTTAACAAATAGCTTACAACCCTAACTAGAAATATACACAGTGTCAAAACATTTACATGCACAAGTCAAGACCTAGTTCTCGGGCTTGAATTCGCAGCACAATCATGGTTTCCAACAAAACCTACATGGTAGGGTTTCCCTTATTGAAACGAAATCGAACCTTGTGGCAATTGCCATTTCAAAACATACGAAGATCAAACTTTACCAAATCATTATTTTAAACTTGAGTTCCAAAAACGATAACAAAGTACAGGGACTATCTATCAACAATTATGCAAACCATAACTCTCGGCCAAAGACAACTATTGTTGTTCGAAACCAAACCAACAGTTATACAAGCGATTCTTAGCCATGATTTTAAACAAAACATTTAAATACAAAACGAGCCATTGTCTTACAAGTGCAAGTGAACCCTCGGCTCTTGGTTTCACATTCAACAGAATAACCAAATTTTGACAGAGTTTACATTGCGGAACTTTCTAGGTTCCAACTTTACACAGGGTCTATCCCTTATCAACCAGAATCACTAAAACAAGTTCAAGGTTCCAAAACTACATAGGGTTTTACCATTAACAAATAGTAGTACAAACACAAGTTTGAAGTCTTTTCAAACAACGCAACCAGGCATCAGAGAGCTGAATAGCAACTTAAACACCGAGGGTTTATCCTCTTTACAGTATTGATCAAATTAAAACATTAAAACTTAACACTACGCCATTACTTTGAACAGGGTCGTGTATTTCCAACTCTCGGCACATCACATTCATCAACTAAAACCATGCCAAAGGCACCTGTGAGGTTCAAGAACCACCAAGGCTTACCAGGAAGTAGTTGCACCATCCCCATTTCAAATCTTGTGCATAGAAATCCTCCAACGAAGTGGGTACCTGCCAGTTACAATTCGGAAAGGTTAAAGACATGAAACACATATATAAAATTAAGTATTACTGTATGACTGTTTATTGTTGAAAAATCACCTTTAACATTGAAGCTCTTGAACTTAGACACCCCACACTAGCATAACGACGAAGCCTTATGGCATTTGCAGCAACACGAGTTCAAAACTCAGAAGACCATTTCATAAGTTGGAGAATGGAACCCCAGTTCAAATTACACTTAACAAATTGACAGAAGAACCTCCTCACCACTGTAATGGCTGTAACGTGGCTTATTGCACAAGATCTTAAAGCCTGTAACATTTAAACTATCTCTCAGAGGTCCAAGGTTCGAAACCGAGGAAGGAGTCCTCCTCACAGAAAACTCTAAACCCTACATTGCAGCAACATAGTCGGCTCTTCTACCTTACCACAAAACGCAACAATGAAGACCAGGAAAACCATATCGCATTAGTTACCAATGAAAGACTAGGGTTTCTTCCTAGCCCTAGATCTTGTAGAGATCAACGGTGGATTAGCTTCTATTCGATCATGTTGATATTCGAGTGATCATAGCAATCAATACACATTGATTACTTCATCTACCAAGTCTCCAAGTCAGCAGACTGAGAGCTAGTGCATGGCACAGCTTAGCATTATTCAGTGCTTATTTCAAACGCAATCATGTGGAAACCATCCAACTAGGCTTCCACTTCACTTAACAAGTTGAACGACGTTAATGCTAGGATCTGTCAACGCCAGTTTGGAAAGCATGCCAAGTACAGACTTTAATACCCTGTCATCAATCAAAATCATTGCAATATTAGATCCGTAGTGCACATTTTATATAGTTTCAAAGATTTGTTTCAGGCATCGTGACAATAATAATATCACATGCTATTGTATGGTGCGAAAATGCAAAGTTAGGGTAGATTATTTATATTTCATGGCTATAGTATGTAAAGTCACATAAGGTAAAGTTTATATGGTTTCATGTATTAGCTATATATATTGCCAAATCAATTGAGATGAGTAAGACTATAGGTCTAGTTTACATGCACAATATAATGTTAATTCATAGCATAAGCACCATATTCACAATATATTTCATATGTTATCCATGTATTGCAAATTCTAATGATAAATGTGATACCATAGGTATAGTTTAAGTGGTTTTGATAGACACTCTAATGCTAAGTTCAGAGCACAAGCACTAGTCACTATATATTTCCTATATTAACTATGTAGTGTTAAATCAAATGATAAACGTGAGACTATAGGTATAGTTTCAATATTTTATTAATGTAAAAACATAACGATGGTTTCATTTGAAATAGTATAAACACTATTTCCACAAGATTTCTAATAGAATTACAAATGGACATTGGTATCACTGCTTTTGATATTAATGACAATAGTCATATGAAGATGATTTTTCATAGATAATAAATATAGCATTGTAAAAACAAATTGACGACGTGATTTAATAACACTGAAGTGTTTGTAAGCCAGCACGTAAACTAGAAATTGGAACCAAAATATCCATACCTCCAGTAACTTGTTTCGTAAGGAAGTACTTAGTATTTTCATATTACATTGACGATGAATTGAAAGACACATGTACTCTTAACACATGTTTGTCATAGAATTCCTTACCTGTGTTCTGCACATGGAAACATGATTCAAATGCCTTAGCTAAATGTAGCTAAGTAAACCCCAAGGTACCTCGTAGTACCCCTTCGTCATCATACAAACAAACTGTCAGCACATCATCAAGAACATCATAATAATATAAACCTGTGTACAACATAAAATTACTTTTAGAACTTAAACAGATCTGAAACTTGTAACCTTGTGTTACAATTATAAAATGTCTTTCGTTAAAGAGATTAGCATCCATTTAAATCAGAAATAGAAAATACAAATACGTCATATTATTTATTATGATACATTCGACATGTCATCTTACTAATTATCTTAGTTAAGAGATTTAAACTATTTTTATATGTTCCGTATTAACAAATTCATTAATTATTGCTATTTAAAATTTTTAAATTTTTTGGGTATTTTATGGGATGTTACAATAACTCTATTGTACAAATTTGGGTAGCATTTCTCCCAGTGGGTCATTGTTCCAAAACTTGAATGAATGAATGAAGTGTACACAACTGCTGGTTGCTACTTGTCAACATAAGTCAGTTGAATTGGACTGAAAATAGGAGGTGTTTTCTTTGAGTCATCTACCATCTTATCTGTAAAAATGTCACAGATGCTGACAATCTAGATATTTGGGGAATATAGTAGAGATCCAAATTTAACATATTTGGAGTTGACTTTTGTTACTGTGTTCATTATTTTGAACAATACAGAAAGCAGTGAAGCCAATAAAACCAGAGGAGTCATCCCTACCATAAGAACTAGTCCCATCACAGCAACCATCCCTAGCAAGTATAGAAAATTTCCCTTAAGATCCATGGGCACTGCCATTATTATTAAGTAAAGGATGTTGCAAGTTGCAACCAGTTAGTTTAATATTTATAGAGGAGACAAATAAAGAAAAAAATTGCTCTATTAAATTTCTTCCCCATAACATCTTCCCTACAGGCACCATGTCAATGAGAAAATAGACTTCCAAATTCTTTCTACCACCCTACTCCAAGCTCAAAGTTGGATGAGAATGCTCTGTGTGGTAATATCTATGCAAGTAAGATCCTCCTACCTCCATATATTTCAAATATGTCAATGTAGTAGTTGATTTAGATAGATTTGATAACTTGGTCATATATTCTAATCCAAACTACATCTTCGATAGGTATCGGGGCTTTTATGGTGATTGATAGGGGCAACTGATATTTTTGTATATTGATGATTGGATATCATCGATTGATACCTTGTTCTAGCTTCACTAAATTTTGATTTATGTTTTGTTTGTAGGTTTTGCAATTATATATTCAACAAAAACATATATTCAATTGGCAATTATGAAATCAAAATATGAAATTCAAATATCTTTGGAAATCACTTCATTTTACCAACACACAAAAACTGGGATAAGTTATAATAAGAAATTATAAAAACCTTAAAGTCTGGTAAATCTATTTCAATACACCAAGGTCCAATTCACTTTCAGATTTGCTGGTAGCTGCAAGTGAAATGTTCAAATTTCACACTTTACAGTTCAACCATTTTTTCGCAATTTATTTCAGTGCTTTTGTTTTCTAATTTTGTATTCCGCCATGTGTGATAGCGTCCTCGCACATGTTATTCTCTGTAGTTGGGTTTAATTTTGCTTCATTAAATGTTGTCTATTTTCTATATTTATTGTTTCACCAAAAAAAAATATAATCACTTGAATTTTTTAAAAGCATTTAACATAAACACTAAATATAAAGCAATTATGACTTCATGTTTTTCTGCAAATAAAGCAGGTGGCAATGTCACATGTCTTTCTGCAAATAAAGCAGGTGGCAAGGACATTGCCACCTGGTGGCTCTTGTTAGGATATTCCTATACTCCATCCTAGTCCCACCAGTATTTTGATCCTTTACATTTTCAGTCATGCATGCACCTTTTAGGGTTTGCATGCATTCTAGGGTTTGCATGCATCCCAGTCATCAGTCCAGCACCTAGCCCTCAGTTAGCCAGCTCCCAGGAGCTTCTCACTATTCATTTTTAGCCCTCCAGTTGCTTAGTGCGCCCTTCTTCCTTGATTTTAGGGAGCAACTCGCCCTTCTTCACCTACCAGTTCAGTTACACTCAGTTACAGTCAGTTACAGTCAGTTACACTCAGTTACATTGAGTTACACTCAGTTACATTCAGTTACAGTCAGTTACACTCAGTTACATTGAGTTACACTCAGTTACATTCAGTTACTCTTAGTTACATTGAGTTACACTTAGTTACATTGAGTTACACTCAGTTACACTCAGTTACACTGAGTTACACTCAGTTACACTGAGTTACACCTACCAGAGTTAGTTTGACTGATGGTTGACAGTTACTTGAGCATTGATGACTCCACTGATTATGATGAAGACTTCCAGTTGCGCTCCGATGATCATGAGGACACCTAGTTGTGCTCCGATGACACTCCAGTGATCATTTGATCACTCCATGAAGGCTAATTCGAATTGCCACCTTAGGCATTCGAATTCCTCATGCATTGTATTATTTATATGTCCATTTGTGATTAATAATCTAGTATGACCGAAGTATTATTGCTTCTATCTGAGTTCTACTGTACCATATTATTCTGTTGCTCATTATACTGCATGTATCACTCTTCTTCTATTTTCTTGCTTAATCATAATTATTCTCTTGTGAGATACATCATCTCTTAGATCTGCTGTGAGGATTTTCACATGGTATCAGAGCATGTTGAGAGTATTGTTTATCTCCATTCTTGAGAGTTTTTTGCAGGTTATTACCAAGATTTCAAGTGCAGCAGTTGTAGCAGAATCTGCATTTTTGCAGCAGTAGCAGTTGCAGTTATTCTATATTGTTTTTGCAGGTCTTCTACAACTTCAATGAATTTAGAAGAAATTACTCCTCTTTCTCCATTCAACTATGATGAATGGAAACCAAGAATGATAGCATATTTGAAGAGCCATGATCTCTTTGATTGCTATTTTGAAAGAGAGTTCGAATCCTCTACAAAGAAGATTAAATGGTTGAATAAAGGTGACATGCACATTGGAAGAATGATGCTTGCTATGACCGATTACATATTGTACCCGACCATCATTGATATTGAAACTCCAAAAGAGTTATGGGCTCATCTAGATGAAAGATTCGGCAAAAAGAATGATGGATTTGGTCCAAATCCCTTCAAAAGCAAGCAAGTTGATGCATTCTCTCCACTTGATGGTCTCTCAGATCATGATGCATTCGCTCCTCCTGATGGTCTCTCAGATCATGTTGCATTCGCTCCCCTTGATGATCTCTCAGATCATGAACCAGTATCATCTCATATTGAAGTTGTTGACAAAGAACTTGCAGATTCTCCGCTCATGCTCAAACTTTCTTCTCTTTCTGTGCCAGCTCACACTCTAGATATTGCAGAAGGTCCTAAATCCTGTCTTGCACCAGAGTTTGTTGGTTTGCATCATGATCACATGATTATTTCGGAGGTAACATCAGCTATTGGAGGTAATGCATTCGCTCCTCTTCAGCAAACATCTCTTATTTACTACTATATGATCATTAGCACATGCTTTCAGAAGGTTATTGAAGAATATGGCCATTGCCACCCGCTTGAGATAATTTCTCATGCATCATATGATAGTTTTGATCTCACCCCTGCTGGTTCAAAGGAGATCTCAAGAAACTGTTTTGAAAGTCTTAAATCTGATTTTGATTTCAAGCAAACATGTAATAGTTCTTTTGGGCATAATCTCACCCATGGTGGTTCGAAGGAGAAGACAAAGGACTATATGCACATTCAAAAATTTGATCCTACCTCAGCTGATTCGAATCACAGGTTCAAGGATCATTCTAATACTGTTGGATTTGTTCTCATCACATTCGATCTGAAGAGCAAGTACAAGCACATGCTTTTTGAGCATGATCCACTTCTTCCCAAGAAGAAGATACCTCCAGACATATGACCAAGCATCACACATGCTTGAGTTTGGAGCTTTTATTTTTTTATGTGTGCCTTACAGTCTATTTTTTGAGGAGGGGGTATGTTTCCCATGAAATTTTCCCACTTCCTTGGTTTATTGATTGTTATTATTCATTGTATTGGGTGACCTTTGGTCTTAGTTACCAAGGCCCAGGATGGATTAAGGGGGGGTGTTAGGATATTCCTATACTCCATCCTAGTCCCACCAGTATTTTGATCCTTTACATTTTCAGTCATGCATGCACCTTTTAGGGTTTGCATGCATTCTAGGGTTTGCATGCATCCCAGTCATCAGTCCAGCACCTAGCCCTCAGTTAGCCAGCTCCCAGGAGCTTCTCACTATTCATTTTTAGCCCTCCAGTTGCTTAGTGCGCCCTTCTTCCTTGATTTTAGGGAGCAACTCGCCCTTCTTCACCTACCAGTTCAGTTACACTCAGTTACAGTCAGTTACAGTCAGTTACACTCAGTTACATTGAGTTACACTCAGTTACATTCAGTTACAGTCAGTTACACTCAGTTACATTGAGTTACACTCAGTTACATTCAGTTACTCTTAGTTACATTGAGTTACACTTAGTTACATTGAGTTACACTCAGTTACACTCAGTTACACTGAGTTACACTCAGTTACACTGAGTTACACTCAGTTACACTGAGTTACACCTACCAGAGTTAGTTTGACTGATGGTTGACAGTTACTTGAGCATTGATGACTCCACTGATTATGATGAAGACTTCCAGTTGCGCTCCGATGATCATGAGGACACCTAGTTGTGCTCCGATGACACTCCAGTGATCCTTTGATCACTCCATGAAGGCTAATTCGAATTGCCACCTTAGGCATTCGAATTCCTCATGCATTGTATTATTTATATGTCCATTTGTGATTAATAATCTAGTATGACCGAAGTATTATTGCTTCTATCTGAGTTCTACTGTACCATATTATTCTGTTGCTCATTATACTGCATGTATCACTCTTCTTCTATTTTCTTGCTTAATCATAATTATTCTCTTGTGAGATACATCATCTCTTAGATCTGCTGTGAGGATTTTCACAGCTCTTGTTTCATATATCATGAACTTAATATTAAAATTAACTTTCACCTATTAATTAAAGTAATATCATCTAGTTGAGAAAGCCTCCCTAGGTTTTTGATGATTGGCTTAAGAGAAGAGATTTGTTATGTGATGACATTATTAGCCAATCCAAATTTACCTTTGGTTTTTACCTTTAAGCTATGAACTTTTTCATGTAGATACAAGTGGGAAGGTAACATGACTAACTGCTTAAGCAAGAACTATAGACTTAACTAAATAATGCTTAGTTGCCAATATTGCATAAACAAAATTTAATTTACTTAATATTAAAATTAACTTTTACCTATTAATTTAAAGTAATATCATCTAGTTGAGAAAGCCTCGTTATGTGATGACATTATTTACTTAGGTTTTTGATGATTGGCTTAAGAGAAGAGATTCGTTATGTGATGACATTATTAGCCAATCCAAATTTACCTTTGGTTTTTACCTTTAAACTTTAAACTTTTTCATGTAGATACAGGTGGGAAGGTAACATGACTAACTACTTAAGCAAGAACTATAAACTTAACTAAATAATGCTTAGTTGCCAATATTGCATAATCAAAATTTAATTTACTTAATATTAAAATTAATTTTCACCTATTAATTTAAAGTAATACTGTCTAGTTGAAAAAGCCTCCCTAGGTTTTTGATGATTGGCTTAAAGAGAAAAGATTGGTTATGTGATGACATTATTAGTCAATCCAAATTTACCTTTGGTTTTTACCTTTAAGCTATAAACTTTTTCATATAGATACAAGTAGGAAGGTAATATGACTAACTACTTAAACAAGAACTATAGACTTAACTAAATAATGCTTAGTTGCCAATATTATATAATAAAAATTTAATTTATCATTGTAATACATTTCTTGTCTTCTTTTTTATTTCCTTTCCATCTCCACTCACAATCTTCATTTGTGTTGTTTTTGTATTTCTTATTGTTTTCCTTCTTATTATTTCCCCGGGACATGTATAAATCGGCTAGGTGGATTGAGTCAACTCTCCGAGTCTCCACTCTCAATCCTATTTTTTTCTTATTATTGTCCCCGATGACATATATAAATAGGCTAAGGGAATTAATTTAATTGAGAAGGAATTTGATTTTTTGTCAATTTTTTTAAAATGTATATTAATTATAGTTTAACTTTATCATTTTTTTATAAATATATATTATATATAGTTTAACTTTGTCAATTTTTTTAAATATATTATATATAGTTTAACTTTGTCAAAAAAAAATTTAAATATATATTATCTCTGTTTTGATTGGGTGTAGATTGTTCATGAATCACGTTCCCCTCAACTTCTGTTTAATTTCTGTAGCCCAGACATGAGACAATATCTCCAAAATCTAAGATAGCGACCTAAGTAGAGTGTACTTTCAATGCATTGAATATTGTTGACTGACATGGAGAAAGAGGACATCAACGTTATTCAATGCATTAGGTCGCTATCTTAGATTTTGATATCTTCTTAGATTTTGGAGATGGACCAGGAAGAGGTTATTTTCTAAATTTAAGGCTTCATATGACACTTTTGCGATGAGGATTGTTTATATGGTCGTCATATTTTAATTAAGGATGATGAATTGTTTAAGGGCGGAATCGTGTAAGCTAATGGTTTAATAAACAATAAATGCCGTGCGCTAACTGCACCCCGTGAATCCCGTCAAAAATTCAGATGAAAACGTGTCTAGAAGGAAACAAAATTAAATGACCTCTCCGTTGTATCATGTCAATTCCCCAGACAACGCCCAACATCTTGGCCACAATTTCGTTCTTCTCTACTCAGTGCGGCTATCATGAACAATTGTTTTAGTGTAAGCAACGATCATAATGTTAGCTGCCACTATCTCATGAAATATTTGTATGCGTTTTCATGGCACTTACATGTGTTGAATGTATTGCTTTGGAATGTAAAGTTAAGCCATGCTCACTGCACGTTCATGTCCACTATACAGTCAAGACAGTTCTAGGTATGTCGGAACTCTACTTCTGGAACCTATGGAATTTCTTCACCGTTCGAAAGCCCAATAATGCTTTGAAACCATATAAAAGTGAACTCAGATCTATGATTGAAATGATGTTATGTAATGGGACTCAATGTTAATTTGTTTTATGTCAAACTATCTAGAGAAATGAGAATCTAAATTCAGAAGGTACTTCTAACTTCTGAGGCCTGTAACCAAAAATAAAGCATGTCTAAAATTCCATAGGTGATGCTTGGTAAATTTGGTAGCTGATAAATTGTTGATGCTTGGTAAATTCAATAGCTTATAAATTGTTAATGATTGGTGGGTGGTTGGGTTATTTCCTTCATTAACATGGTTTAAAACCGATGACTTCTCCTAAAATGGTACCCACCTCTCTCTCGGATTTGCACTTTCGGACTTGAAAATTGACTTATCCTTTGAAGGAAGGGCACAAAGGGCAGGAAATGCATTGAAAAGAAGGGAACGAACCCATATTGAGACAACTCCATGACAATATAAGAAAGAAAGAAGAAATGGAATGAAAGCAAAGCCATCCCCATTGAACGCAAACTCACCCAACTACTCATCAATCAAATGGGAAAGTTTCAATCTTTGTTATTACATATATAATAACAACCACATATTGTAGGCCATTTATCCAGGCACACACATATCTTAACAAGATTATTAATAAAAAATAATGACAGTTTGAAAAGATAATTGAGCGTAAAAAAATTCCTAGGAAATTGTTTGCACATTCTTTGAGACAGTTTGTTATAAATTTTAATCGTATTTTGATGGGTGCAATGCCTCATGACGTGCATTTTCCTGTCAAATTCCAACCCTGGAGCCGACGATTTGGTCGATAGCGTAGTACAGGAGCGGACCCAGGACAAATGCCAAGGGTAATTACAAGAAGTGCAAGAGCGGGCCCAACACAATTGCGAAGGGTAATTACCAACATGTACAGGCTAGGGTATAGTAGGTATCATAGTTATTAATTTCTTACTAGACGTCTAAATTCATAAACAGACATATAAATCCATAGACGTCAGATAATCGTTCCAAATAAGGACGTCTAAATTCATAGACGGGAGGGTGCATAAAGATGGTCCCCAAATCTATTGCAATGGGGACGCGCTAGCGGCAAAAAAAAACTACGCGTATGCACCTAAGGCAATGAGCACGCGCAGCTAGGTTCGGTACCAAACCAAGGCGCGTGCATGTGACTGGCGCGTGCGCGCTATGGTGGCGCACAGGTGCCCTTGTTAAGAAAAAAATAGAGCAGAATGCCCCATTCTTCCATTTGGACCCGAGCGCGACCTCCACTCCCGCATGTGCGTCGATTGAACCACCAAAGGAGGCCAAATCCACTCCAAAACCACCTAAATTCACCCACAAACTCATCAACGCATCGATTGATAGGTAAATATCAAGTTTTTTTTTTCATTTTATTCATTCTTTGTCTCAATTTTTTTATTTTTTTTGTTTATTTAATTGTTAATGATTTCCAAATTTTGAAAACAATGAACCAATTTTCAATTGCAGATTGTAAACTAAGACAATGAGTGAACAAGATGTTAACCCCAAGTTCGGTGGAACACAAGAAAACCCAAACCTTGGACCCAATGCCAAATAAAACCGTGAACAAAATCCAAATGCCGAACAAAACCAAAATCGCCAACCAAATTTTGAACAAGATGACCTTAACCATTATGTAAATGAAATGCGAGTGCACACTTGAGATCTAAGAAACTCAGGGGAGCCATCTCGATTGTCTCTTGCCACGCCAATTGAGAGCTCAATTGACTTCCTCATCCATGCACACTAGCAATTGACCGTCATGACTGAATTTAGAGCTAGGATGCGGGAGTATTACTCCACGGACATCTCCAAGGAAGCAATAAAAGATTTGAACATTACAAAAGCTCAATTATACAGTGTTTTCACTGATCCAAAAACAAACCAAACACCGAACACTAGAAAGCCATGTGTCTGCATGGATTGGTGTCATTACCAACCGTGGAGGGACAATGGGATGCAAAGGTGGTTCATGGTGTACGATAAACCTCCCTGCAATAATAGGGAGGTTCCATAGTACTTCCTTCGCCAACTGTGGGTTGAGTTTTTCCTCGGTTTACATGTCAACTGTTTTGACATAACCGAGTTCCAGGGTGTTGGGCATGGCTCTGCCCAAGATCGACCTGCTTCTAAGAGGAACCCACTGAGAGGACCACCAGCTCCTAGGAGCGAACCCAACCCCTATCCCCAACCACCCTAGTTACCCCACAAGCTTGATCAGATCGAGGAGGCAATGATGAATGTTGCACATGGACTCCTCAGACACACCTCCTTTTTAGCAGCGACTACAGTGGTAGCCATGCTGGGCATTCTAGTTCGACTGGGACAGTGCCACATCTTTGTCCCCATTGCGGGCACACTTGCCCTGGCCTAATCAAGGGCTGTTATATGGATCAGGTCAACAATTTTTTTAATGTGTTTTCAATCATCACTTGATAACTTGTAAAGTATTTTTGTTTGACTTAAACTATTATTTCAATGTACAGTTATTCAAAGCTGATACACCAACATGGGAGAATGTAGGATCTCCCAACCTAGATGCAACAATGGCAGCTGTAACTGAAATTGCAGCACCTCACAAGAAGGTATTTTCAGTACCTCACACAATATTGTTATTACTTATGTCATTTACATTACTTAAGTATTTATATTTATGGCATACACGTTGATAGTTTGTACAATTTTTTTGAATATCTTGATTGCCTAAATAATGACTTGTTTAACATGTTCACAACATGCATGCATTTTTGTGTCCATAGGTGTTCCCTGACTATAGTGATCAACCATCCCCACCAGGGATTGGCAGATCACCATATACACAGGTACAATGTGTAGTTATAAGCATGCTTTTAATTTGAATTGTTACGACTTACTATGGTTTAATTTATTGTTTGTTTACTAAATTGTGATATTACAAATGTATATGTAGGTGCCACCAATAGCTGTCAATCCCCATTTTAGTCCTATGTTTCCAACCTCTCACATGAGTCCCCCACCTCACTTCCATCTAGACCCCTCCCTCCGTCCAACCCCTCCCTTCCATCCAGCCCCCCCTACCTGGCCATACTCCCCCCTCCATTCATCCTCCCCCACTCTTCCACGCCCCCCGTATATACATCCTGCCCAATTTATCCACACCCCCATGTGTATCCATCCTCCCCCATTCTTCCACGCCCCCCCTTCCTTCCACCTTCCCCTCTTCGTCCACAACCTCCCATTCGTCCATCATCCTCCCTCCATGCAGGACTGCCCTCCCATGCACCATTCCTCAACATCCCCCTAGTCCTTTTCGTTTACTACCCTCTATCGTATAACTGACATGGGTTCATCATCCACGACGTCCTCCTCCACCCCATACCACCATGTCTTCTCCCACAATATCATCCCCACTTCCTGCCACTATTGTGGCATCTACTCTTCCAGTATCCTCATATGTATCTCCACTGGTTGCACCTGTAGTGGCTTCCACTACATCTGCGCCCCCCCGCTCCCCATGACTACATTGGAGCTGGTTGTCTAGCCATCTACTCCACCTACTAGCCTAGAATCCCAGCCATGTCCATGGTCGGAGGTGTTCACAATGAGAATCAAGCTAATTTATGAAAATATTTTGATGCATTAACAAAAATTAATTTAAGCAATTACTACTTTTCAATGAAATGATTGTTGTAAATGTTGTAGGCTGGAATTGCTGAGAGGCTCCGCAGATCCAGGACACCTACCTCACGTTTCCCACTCGCATCAGAGGTGATTTATTTAAGATTCGAATTCTACATTTGTTTTATAAATGTGGTAAATGTTGCAAATGCTTGAAAATGACAGTATCTTATATCATTTGTTCTAGAGCCCGGAGAGACGGTCTACTCCTAGACGGAGCAAGACCCGAGGCACCGGTAGCTCGAAGAGTAGGAAGATCGACTTTGGAGATGTGCCTGGGAGTGACAGGGGTGGTCACAATGATTTTTTTTTTACAAAAACGGATATATTTATATTATAAGAAAGGTAGGACTACATCATGGTGGGGAGACTGCACCCACAAAAACGAGGGAAGAAAACACCTCCATACAGTCTTCTGAAGTTCAAAATTGACAATATTTCTTGAGCTAACAAGGTAGGACAGAAACAAACTACATAGGGCTATACATGCCACAATTTGAAAATTAAAACACATCTATAGAAAGGAGAGAGCTTGCTGATTGACCAAAGCTTAGAGGATTTCTGTGAGGCGGAACTTCTTCTTGTTGCTAGCTTCTGTGTCCTCTTTGTCCTTCAACCCTGTGATCGCTACTGGGCTATTTTATTTGTTGTTCTGGATGCAGTCAACCTTTTCTTCAACTATCCTCAGACAACAGTGTAGGGAGTCAATCTTTCTCACTATCTTCTCATAGAATTCCTTGCTTTTGTTGTTGGTATTGCTGGCTTCCGAGCTGGTAATGTGAGAGAGATTTGAGAGAGCTTTCTTAAGTTCTGAGTTTCCCCCCCTTAACCAATTTACTTGAGCTTCTATGTCTTGTAGGTGTGAAAGTACTCCAAGGGATGGACTTTCTCTGCCAACCGGGGAGTCCAGATGAACAAGCCCCAAGCTGTCACCTACCACCTTCCATGCTTTCCCAGCTTCACTATAATTGGTTCTTTGGCTTCCATAATGCTGCAACCCTTCCTGGAGGGAGTTTTGGTATTGCAAACCCCCATAATTTTGGGTTTTTTCCTCCTCAATGGGATGCTAGAAGCGGCCGCCATCGAGCATGAACCCATTTTGGATCGGGATTGCATTCTGCCTGCATATTCCCATTTCTTGTTGAGTCTAGGCTTGTCCATTTTCCTCGTTGCGATGGACATGCTTCATAGGAGCTCTGGAGGGGTGGAGAACTTCAGTATCACCACTCCCTGGACTCAATATTTCATCAACCACCGAGGGGTGTCTCTTCTGTCCAATATTAACCTTGCACCTCTTGCATTTCAATCCCGGAGGGCATACACCAGTGTTTGACCCATAATTTCCACAATCCATTCTGCGAGATGCTTTCCAGATGCAGAGAGAAAGCAAGTGCCGATAGTGAGGAGAGGAAATGGTGCTTTGATCGCCCCTCCTGGAAATTAAACTGCCCGCGTCTTGTCTCTAGTCCTCATGCCTTAAAACTTTGCATGCGAGCCAGGTGTGCACTAGCTGCAAGCGTCGTCAGGGGAGCGAGTGGGGGTAGATAGGATCTGCCTATAGATATCACCTCTGATCGACGATGAGACAGATTTGTGAACGATGGTGGTCATTAAATGCTGAGAGATGAGACGTGCTCTATGGAATGAGGCATGCACTATGGAACCCCTTTTTTTATTAAATTGCCATTTTGATTGAGAATCCCACAATTTAAACTGGCTCCTTGGTTGGCCAAAGTGTCTACCATGGAATTGTTGCTCCTCAGAATGTGGAAGAGAGAGAAGGAGGCCATATTCTTGGCCAACATGAGGAAGAGTAGGTGAAACTTATTAGTTGGGGAGTGATACTTTTTTAGAAGAGATCGAGCTTTCTTGATAACTAACATGGAGTCCCCGATTACTAGAGCACTCTGAATGTTATTTTCCTTGACGATAGTTAGGCCTTGGATCAATGCAAGCCACTCTGCCTCATTATTTGTTTGTTTTCCAAGCCCCCAAGCATATTCAACCTTTTTGTTTCCTTCGGGGTCTAGGAGGACCCCCCTGCACCTACCAACCCTGGGGGTGGTCACAATGATTGACACACCATGTTATGTACATTAGCCATGATGTGACACTTTTGTGCACCAGTTTCCATGCACTTTGTATATACGGCATGAGTTGCCATGTATTTTGGATCTACATCATGGGTTGTCGCATTTTCTATAGGGCACGAGTTGCCATTGTATGTACATTAGGAACCATGTTCCACTATTTTCCAGGAATTGTATATGTTTGGATGAGTTTTGTCGCCTTGATGTACATGGATTTTCAGTTATGTGATCTATATCGATGTTGTCTATATTAGTATCTTGTTTTCTAATGTTGTTGTCTCATGTTGTGTGTATCATGATGTGATGTTGTCTAATTTTGGTTTTTACTTCTATCTGTCCATGGCATGCGGTCTTAAGTTTTGGTACCAATGATGTCCATGCATTAGTTGATAATGTGAATCAATCTGAAGCTTACCTAGATCTTAGAAGAGAAGTTGGATATCATAGTTCAACTTGGTTTATCTTTCCACATGTGAAAGCTTGTAATGGCATCTATCTTAAGAAAACATTATAAACATAGGCTAACTGAAACAAAATCATGTGTGAGAATTAATCTAAAAAACAAATGGAATAAATGGATGGACAAATCAAACCTCATGGCACATAAGATATATATTGGGAACTTGAGTACTAGGAAAAGAATACTTAAAAATAGAAAATGTCCATTGTTGTCAAAAGGTTAAAATGAGATCCAACATGATTTTTAATAGCTCTACATAATGAGATCCAAAATGTCCATAATCTACATAACGAAATGTTGTCACTAGTATTTATATTGACCATTTTGTCTACTTAAGATCATGCAACAAATTAATAACCAAGTTATGGAATCATTTCATAATCAATTGTCACCATACAAATAGGACAACGTTGAGCACAATGTATAGCTAGCTCATTAATTCTCACTCACGGATATAGCCACCTTTGATTTGATGACCATCGCATCCACTACCATTTACAATTAGGACTTCCTTAATTTATCATTATGTGATAGCGATCTAATATTATGTAGACACGTTGACTTAAACACATATAGTTGACATTACAATAAATGACTACTATGAGGTATATTTGTGAGGCTATATCCACCTTAACACACCAACTTGTTACCCCAATACCCCAAATGCTTTCGAATTCTGTTTGGAAGGGATTTAGGCGTATTAGGGAATCCTAATTCATCTTCTGGACACTCAAACACTTGTTAAAGACAATTAGGACTTGCATTACATCAATAAAGTCACACATACACCCTCATCAAGTTTCATGCATCCATTAGTGCGCCATCAACACTAGAACATCTAAGCATTACTACATGTTGGACTAAGCTTTACTAATGTTATGATAATATTAGGTTTACCATGCATTGAGAAGGTTGTCATAGGTGTGCATATCCACCATATAAAAATCTTCATGGGACAACCAATTTCAAACCATTAGGTTTCTAAATTAGGTATCTGGTGCTAGGTACAACAGTTTTCTAGTTGATGATGGACCCTTGCTATATAGATGAGATACTATGCATATATGTGTTAGTGATTTGGATTCAAATGTATGCACATGGATATACATGTACAATGAAAATGATTTAATTTTTATATGTATTATAATTTAGGGCTAGATCTTAGGCTACATAATAGGGTTTCATTGTGATTACGATACAAACTGGGGCTTACGCTACCAACTAGGGTTTTTAGGCTAGGCTCTCTTGTTTCTAGGCTAGGATCCAAGCTCTAGGGTCACCATATTAATGTTTAATTCCACTATCACGACATCATTCTCACCAATACCATGCCCACTACTACAATCACCGTAAAGCCTCTCAATCCCACTTTGTACATTTCCAATACTTCCAAGTTAAAATTTATAGGTCTTGTTGCTAAAATCTTTTCACTTATCTATTCACATAGACAAATCCACTTCAATGAAAGATTTGTTGTAGTTTGGTACGAATGCAAGTTCACATGCAATAATAGTTGAGAAATCCAAAACATCCTATACCTTGGAAAAACAACCTTATTAATCATCTTTTGACTAAGGAAGGGGAGAACATCATAGTACAGTCTCAATAGCAATGTGTTTTTTAATGAATAGCCTCTATAAAGGGCATACTATATTGATCTAGTCTTTAAAGCAAAGTCATTTGGAAAAGAATGTCACAATTTCAATTACACCATTAATACAGCATGTTCAAATTGAAAGTTTTGTTTTGTTGCGTTACATGTGGTCAAACATGAACTTCCACGAATTATTCTTTAATAAAAAAAATTTATTAAATGATATTTTTTTAAGTCTAACTTCATTGATGAAGGGTTATTTTGTCACTAAAACTTCGTGTCAAGGGCAATGTAAAAATTCAAAACGTACAAAAAAATTAGTTTGAAGGGAGGAGATGAAATGGAATTCCAATGCAAAATGCCATTTCCAATAATTAAAATCTTCACAGGATCAATACTCTGTATATGTTGGCTTGCATGAGTATTTCATGTTGACCAACTTTTATCTACACATTGCTACAAATACGTGCCATCATCAAATACATGCAATCATCAAATACATGCCATCATCAACATCTCCATCATCATCATCTTCGTCATCATCATCATCTTCGTCATCAACATCAACATCAACATCATCATCATCTTCTCCATCATCATCAACATCTCCATCATCATCATCTTCTACATCATCCTCATCAACATCTCCATCATCATCATCTTCTCCATCATCATCATCTTCATCACCATCACCATCATCATCAACGTCTTCATCACCATCACCATCATCATCAACGTATTCATCACCATCACCATATTCATCATCATCACCATCTTCATCCTCATTGTCATCTCTAGGTTCCTCATCAACATCTCCATCATCATCATCGTCATCTTCATCACCACCACCATCACCATCAACGTCTTCATCACCATCACCATCATCATCATCATCATCAACATCTTCATCATCATTTTCATCTCTAGGTTCCTCATCAACATCTCCATCATCATCATCTTCTCCATCATCCTCATCAACATCTCCATCATCATCTTCATCACCATCACCATCATCATCAACGTCTTCATCATCATCACCGTCATCATCATCATCATCAACATCTTCATCATCATTGTCATCTCTAGGTTCCTCATAAACATCTCCATCATAATTTTCTCAATCATCATCATCATCATCTTCATCACCATCACCATCACCATCACCATCTTCATCCTCATCACCCTCTTCATCATCATTTTCATCTCTAGGTTCCTCATCAACATCTCCATCGTCATCATCATCATCATATTCATCACCGTCATCATCAACGTCTTCATCATCACCACCACCTTCATCATCATCACCATCTTCATCATCATTGTCATCTCTAGGCTCCTCATCAACATCTCCATCATCATCATATTCTTCGTCATCATCATCATCACATTCTTTGTCATCATCATCATCATATTCATCACCATCACCATCACCATCATCATCAATGTCTTCATCATCATCATCACCAGAAGTGCCCGGTGGACGATTTTGCAAATTTGACCCCAATGTGCAAAAATTGAACACTCCCTCACTGAGCAAAACCATATTTTCCAAGATGGACCTACAAGGTGACACCCAGGCCACGGGACCTAAGGAGAGGGGCACCCCTAGCACTATCCCGACGTCCTAAATCCAACAGAGTTGACGGTTCGTCGATCAGAGACACGGTCGTCATTCTATGGCTCGTTCCGTCTCGCATCAAAAAGGCCTTCAGGGACACCTGTTGGATACCTACCAGGGGTATAGAACTCCAACCATGCAAAAAAACTGATTTTTGAGGTGTCCTGCAAGTGTGTCTAGGGAGGTTCCAGCTGGGAACTCTAGCCATAAGTGCCCGGTGGATGATTTTCCAAAGTTGATCCCGTGTGCAAGAATTGCACATTCCCTTACTAAGCAAAACCCTAGTTTCCAAGATGGATGTACAAGGTGACACCCGGGCCATGGGACCAAAGGAGAGGGGCACCCCTAACACTATCTCAGCGTCCTGAATCCAATGGAGTCGATGGTTCATCGATTGGAGCCACAGTCGTCATTCTATGGCTCATTCTGTCTCTCATCCAAAAGGCCTTCAAGGACACCTGTTGGATACCTGTCGGGGGCATAGAACTTCAACCGTGCAAAAAAACCAATTTTTGGGGTGGCCTGCAGGTGTTTCTAGGGAGGTTCCGACTAGGAATACTAGCCATAAGTCCCTAGTGGATGATTTTCCAAAGTTGACCCCCATGTGCAAGAATTGCACACTCCCTTACTAAGCAAAACCCTAGTTTCCAAGATGGACGTACAAGGTGACACCTGGGCCATGGGACCGGAGGAGAGGGGCACACCTAGCACTATCTCGACATCCTGAATCCAATGGAGTTGACGGTTTGTCAATCAAAGGCATGGTCGTCATTCTATGGCTCATTCTGTCTCGCATCCAAAAGGCCTTCAGGGACACCTACTAGATACCTGTCGGGGGCATAGAACTCCAACCGTGCAACAAAACGGGGTTCCGAGGAGTGCTGCAAGTGTGTCTGGGAAGAATCCGACTGGGAACGCTGGCCATAAGTTCCCGGTATATGATTTTCCAAAGTTGACCCCCGTGTGCAAGAACTACACACTCCCTTACTAAGCAAAACCCTAGTTTCCAAGATGGACGTACAAGGTGACACTCGTGCCACGGGACTGGAGGAGAGGGGCACCCCTAGCACTATCCCGGTGTTTTGAATCCAATGGATTTGATGGTTAGTCGATCGGAACCACAGTCATCATTCTATGGTTCATTTCGTCTTGCATCCAAAAGACCTTTAGGGACACCTATTGGATACTTGTCAGGGGCATAGAACTCCAACCGTTCAAAAAAACTAGTTTTCGGGGTGTCCTGCAGGTGTGTCTAGGGAGGTTCCAGATGGGAATGCTAGCCATAAGTGCCTGATGGATGATTTTCCAAAGTTGACCCTCGTGTGCAAGAATTGCACACTCCCTTACTAAGCAAAACCCTAGTTTCCAATTTGGACGTACAAGGTGACACTCGGGCCATGGGAACAGAGGAGAGGGGCACCCCTAGCACTATCCCGACATCCTGAATCTAATAGAGTCGACGGTTTGTCGATCAGAGGCATGGTTTTCATTCTATGGCTCGTTCCGTCTCGCAGCCAAAAGGCCTTCAAGGACACTTGTTGGATACCTGTCGGGGGAATAGAACTCCAACCGTGCAACAAAACCTAGTTTCGGGAATTTCTGCAAGTGTGTCTGGGTAGGTTTCGGATGGGAATGCTGGCCATAAGTTCCCAGTGGATGATTTTCCAAATTTGACCCCCGTGTGCAATAATTGCACACTCCCTCACTGAGCAAAACCCTAGTTTCCAAGATGGACGTACAAGGTGACACCCGAGCCACGGGACTGGAGGAGAGGGGCACCCCTAGCACTATCTTGACGTCCTGAATCCAACGGAGTTAATGGTTCATTGATCAGAGCTACGGTGGTCATTCTATGGCTTGTTCCATCTCGCATCCAAAAGGCCTTCAAGGACACTTGTCGGGGGCATAAAACTCCAACCGTGCAGCAAAACCTAGTTCCGGGGAGTCCTGCAAGTGTGTCTAGGGAGGTTCCGGCTGGGAACGCTAGCCAGAAGTGCGCGGTGGGCGATTTTGCAAATTTGACCCCAATGTGCAAAAATTGCACACTCACTCACTGAGCAAAACCCTAGTTTCCAAGATGGACCTACAAGGTGACACCCGGGCCACGGGACCAGAGGAGAGGGGCACCCTTAGCACTATCCCGACGTCCCGAATCCAATGGAGTCGACAGTTCATCGGTCGGAGGCACAATCATCATTCTATGGCTTGTTCCATCTCACATCCAAAAGACCTTTAGGGACACCTACTGGATACCTGCCAGGGGCATAGAATTCCAATCGTGCAACAAAACTGGTTTCTGGGGTGTCGTACAAGTGTGTCTAGGGAGGTTCTAGCTGCGAATGCTAGCCACAAGTGCCCGGTGGACGATTTTGCAAATTTGACCCCAATCTGCAAAAATTGCACACTCCCTCACTGAGCAAAACCCTAGTTTCCAAGATGGACCTACAAGGTGACACCCGAGCCACGGGACCGGAGGGGAGGGGCACCCCTAGCACTATCCCAACGTCCTGAATCCAATGGAGTCGACAGTTTTTCGATCGAAGCCACAGTCATAATTCCATGGCTCGTTTTATACATTTTTCTCTAATATAGCCACCTTCCCTGCTATTCTTTTTGGTGGATCATCCCACGCTGCATATAGAATCAATATTTTGTTTCTGAAATCCCTTCTCATTTTTAAAAGCTATCAAGGTCACAGGAGTGCCTACACCAATGACATCTTCAGTTGTGATGACAAATTCCAACGGAGGTTCCACATGTGGTTCATAGTCATTGTCCTCCGCATTCTGCACCCAAAACAAAACACTAATCTTACCATGGAGAAAGAGAAAAAATATAAGATTATAAAATGACTACTAAAATTGTAACTTAGTAATTACCTGAATTGGCTCCATCAGAAAATGCACATCCCTGGTGTATAACTCAGCAGATAATTGTTTAACTGCTTGATGTAAATCTTCTGTAAGTGGATTTTCTTTTTCCCCAACACAGAACTTTCCTTTCCTGATCTTTTCAATATGTTCCTTGGGGGTCTCCATAAATGTCACCAAACACAATCCACAGTAAAATCCTTTATCCCCAAACACAATTCATAGTAGAATCCTCCAAGTGTCCCTGAATGGCCCCGAGGTGCCCGACTAGAATGCCTGTAGCACCCGAACCATGGCTTGGTTTGCGAATCCGTCGATTCCGGTGGGTCAAGGACGCCGGGTTTCAGCTAGGGGATCCTCCACAGCGTCCCTCGAAGACCCGAAAGTGGTGCCAATGGACCATCTCCGGAGCTAGGGTTTTATTGAGTGAGGGCCATTCCAAATTCGCTCAAGAGGGCCATTTCTCGTCCGGAGGCCCCCGGGTGTGCGTGGCCACTGTGGACAGGTCCACAATGGCCACGTGGACCTATGAGAGGTGACAAAATCCAAGTCCGCTCGCCGGTTTGGGTTCCGTGGCCCCGGAGCAAATCCTCCAAGTGTCCCTAAATGGCCCCGGGGTGCCCGACTAGAATTCCCGTAGCACCCGAACCGTGGCTCAATTTGTGAATCTGCCAATTCTGATGGGTCTGGGATGCTTGTTTTGAGCTAGGGGACCCCCCCCAACGTCCCTCGAAGACCTAGAAGCAGTGCCAATGGGCCATCTCCAGAGCTAGCGTTTTGCTCAGTGAGGGCCATTCCAAATTCGCTCAAGGGTCCATTTCTCGTCCGAAGGCCCTTGGGCATGCGTGGCCATCGTGGACAGGTCCACAATGCCCACGTCGACCTATGGGAGGAAACATAATCCAAGTCTGCTCGTCGGTTTGGGTTCCATGGCCCTAGAGAAAATCCTCCAAGTGTCCTTGAATGGCCCCAGGGTGCTCGACTAGAATGCCCATAGCACCCAAACCATGGCTCGATTCATGAATCTGTCGATTCCGGTGGGTCTAAAATGTCAGGTTTTAGCTATCCCCCCCCCACACCGTCCCTCGAAATCCCGGAAGTATTTCCAATGGGCCATCTCCGGAGCGAGGGTTTTTCTTAGTGAGGGCCATTTCTCGTCCAGAGGCCCCCGGGCGTCCGTGGCCACCGTGGACAGGTCCACAATGGTCACGTGGACTTGTGGGAGGTGATGGAATCCAAGTCCACTTTCCTGTTTGGGTTCCGTGGCCCCCGAGCAAATCCTCGAAGTGTACTTGAATGGCCCCGGGGTTCCCGACTAGAATGCCCATAGCACCCGAAACGTGGCTCGGTTCATGAATCCATCGATTCTAGTGGGTCTGGGGCACCGAGTTTCATCTAGGCCCCCCCAGCATCCCTCTAAGACCTGGAAGCAGTGCCAATGGGCCATCTCTGGAGCTAGGGTTTTGCTCAATGAGGGCCATTACAAATTCACTCAAGGGGGGCATTTCTCATCCGGAGGCCCCCAGGCGTGCGTGGCCAACGTGGACAAGTCCACAATGGCCACCTAGACCTGTGGGAGGCGATGGAATACAAGTTCACTCGTCGGTTTGGGTTCCGTGGCCCCGGAGCAAATTCTCCAAGTGTCCCTGAAGGGGTGCAAAAACCATAGCTCCGTAGATGGCCCATTGGCACCACTTCTAGGTCCTTGATAGACGCTTTGGGGGGTCCCCTAGCTGAAACCCGGCATCTTAGACCCACTAGAATTGACGTATTCATGAACCGAGCCATGGTTCGGGTGCTATGGGCATTCTAGTTGGGCACCCTGAGGCCATTCAGGGACGCTTGGAGGATTTTCCTCGGGGCCACGGAACCAAAACCGACGAGCGGACTTGGATTCTGTCACCTCCCACAGGTCCATGTGGCCATTATGGACCTGTCCACGATGGCCACACACACCTGGGGGCCTCTGGATGAGAAATGGCCCCCTTGAGAAAATTTGGAATGGCCCTCACTGAGCAAAACCCTAACTCCGAAGATGGCCCATTGGCACCACTTCCACGAGGAACGCTAGGGGGGGCCCTAGCTGAAACCCGGTGTCCCGAACCCATTGGAATTGACGGATTCACGAACCGATCCACGGTTCAGGAGCTACGGGAATTCTAGTTGGGCACCCCAGGGCCATTCAGGGACACTTGGAGGACTTGCTCCGAGGCCACGGAACCCAAACCAATAAGTGGACTTGGATTCCGTCACCTCCCACAGGTCCAGGTGGCCATTGTGGACCTGTCCACGATGGCCACGCACGCCCAGGGTCTCCGGACCAGAAACGGTCACCTTGAGCGAATTTGGAAATGCCCTCACTGAGCAAAACCCTAGCTCCAGAGATGGACCATTGGCACTGCTTTCGAGTCTTCAAGGGACACTGGGGGGCCCCTTGCTGAAACCTGGCGTCCTGGACCCACCGGAATCGACGGATTCGCGAATCGAGCCACGGTTCGGGTGCTACGGGCATTCTATTCGGGAACCCCAGGGCCATTCAGGGACACCTTGGCCCAATTAACTTGGCCAAATTACAAATACTGGTAAGCTCTTCGGGCCAGACGTAGTTATTTGCAGATGAATAGTGCAAAAAATGTGCAATGGTGATAACAAGTTTACTATCTGTTGAGTCTGATACTACATCCAAGAGTCGCTCAACAAATTTTGAGATAGAAAGCTCTGTAATTTTAGGATTCTGATTCAACCACTCATACAGTTTCTCACCTTCCCAAGGATCTAAATTTATAATTTCCTTCTGGGTGGATTCAGGCATTATCAAGGATCTAAATTTATAATTGCCTTCTGGGTAGATTCAGGCATGGAATAATATTTGGCGGCACTTCCAAGCTCCCCAGACCATTTGGTCAGCCACAATATGTGCGACTCGTTTGAAGAAAGATAAATTCTGGTGTGGACGGCAGCATTTGATACACTATCCAAATCTATGTTGTTGGAAGAACTTACATATTTCAACAAAGGAGCATTTTGTAGGTGACTTGAAAATCCCTTCCAATTTTCAACAATAAAACAAAGAAGTTCAATGTACAGATTTTCAAGCAAGCTTGTCAACCAATCAGACAACCGAATACAGGGTGATAACCACGCCCAAAGAATTCAAGCTATTATAAAACTCTTGTTTATCAAGATAAGGATGGACTATGTGTACATTATGAGAATATAGCTAAATGAAGTCGCTTTGATGAACTTGTCCTCTTCCTTTCTCCAGAATGCGTTTAAAAGAAGGGAGTATTGTCCGAGCTTCAGTTGGTTTACATAAATGTTTATTCCCAAAGATGACGTCACATAAAACCACTTCCTCAGGTGAATTACCACTTATCAGAGCATGAAATGCTGAACAAAAGGCTAATGGAACACAACGAAATATTCCCTAGTTCCACTTGTTATTGAAAATGATACTTTCTCTTGATGAAACCAGTAAAAAATATGCCTGTATTATAAATGGAAATCCTGTTACAATTTTCGTCGGAAGAAAAGCATAGATACCTATAGCCGCCATATTTCCTTCTATAAGCCGCTCACCCATCGGAAAAGCTAATGTAATATCCCATTTCCCAACATCTTCCTCTTCTCAACCCTACATTCGTTTTCCACGGGAAACCGCTACCTCCACATGTAATAACTACATTGTTTTGTCGGAAATTGATCTTCTTCTGCTAACAAATGCAAAATGAAGGATTCATTGTCATTGCTACGAGAAGTTCTAAGGTCAGTTTCTCGTAAAACAGAGATTGTATAAATCTTGTTAAGATCGATATGTTCCTGCTCACGAACTGAGAGCTTCTTTATCATAGACATAAACAAAAGAGCTTCAGGATGAATACTAGAGAGTTGTTGCTTTACAGCTTCAACCTTCTCAGGGCGTAGGGGTATAAAACGAGCCATAGAATGACGACCGTGGCTCAGATCGACGAACCGTTGACTCCGTTGGATTCAGGACGTCCAGATAGTGATAGGGGTGCCCCTCTCCTCCGATCCCATGGTCTGGGTGTCACCTTGTAGGTCCATCTTGGAAAATAGGGTTTTGCTCAGTGAGGGAGTGTGCAAATTTTGCACATTGGGGTTGAATTTGCAAAATCGGACACCAACCACTTCTTGCTAGCATTCCCAGCCAGAACCTCCCTAGACACACTTGTAGGACTCTCCAAAACCAGGATTTGCTGCACGGTTGGAGTTCTATGCCCCTGGTAGGTATCTAGCAAGTGTCCCTGAAGGCCTTCTGGATGCGAGACGGAACGAGCCATAGAATGACAACCGTGGCTCTGATCAATGAATCGTCAACTCCATTGGATTCAGGACACCGGGATAGTGTTAGGGGTGCCCCTCTCCTCTGGTCCCGTGGCCTGGGTGTCACCTTGTATGTCCATCTTGGAAACTAGGGTTTTGCTCAGTAAGGGAGTGTGTAATTCTAGCACACGGGGGTCAACTTTGGAAAATCATCCACCGGGCACTTATGGCTAGCGTTCCCAGTCGGAACCTCCCTAGAAACACTTGCAGGACACCTCGGAAACCCATTTTTTTTCACGGTTGGAGTTCTATGGCCCTGGAAAGTATCCAGCAGGTGTCCCTGAAGGCCTTTTGGATGCGAGACGAAACAAGCCATAGAATGATGACCGTGGCTCCGATCGAAAAACTGTTGAATTCGTTGGATTAAGGACACTGGGATAGTGCTATGGGTGACCCTCTCCTCCAATCCCATGGCTCGGGTGTCACCTTGTAGCTCCATCTTGGAAACTAGGGTTTTTCTTAGTGAGGGAGTGTTCAATTTTTGCACATTGGGGTCAAATTTGAAAAATTGTCTACCGGACACTTCTGGATAGCATTCTGAGCCAGAACCTCCCTAGACACACTTGCAAGACTCCCCAAAACCAGGTTTTGTTGCACGGTTGGAGTTCTATGCCCCCGCTAGGTATCCAATAGGTGTCCCTGAAGGCCTCTTAGATGCGAGATGGAATGAGCCATAGAATGACAACCGTGGTTCCAATCGATGAACCGTCAACTCCGTTGGATTCAGGACACCAGAAAAGTGCTAGGGGTGCCCCTCTCCTTTGGTCTTGTGGACCGGGTGTCACCTTGTACGTCCATCTTGGAAACTAGGGTTTTGCTCAGTAAGGGAGTGTGCAATTCTTGCACACGGGGGTCAACTTTGGAAAATCATCCACCAGGCACTTATGGCTAGCATTCCCAGCTGGAACCTCCCTAGACACACTTGCAGGACACCCTGAAAACTGATTTTTTTGCACGGTTGAAGTTATATGCCCCCGGCAGTTATCCAACAGGTGTCCCTGAAGGCCTTTTGGATGCGAGACGGAACGAGCCATAGAATGACGACCATGGCTCCGATCGATGAACTGTTGACTCCAATGGATTTAGGATGTCGAGATAGTGCTAGGGGTGGCCCTCTCATTTGGTCCCATGGCCCAAGTGTCACCTTGTATGTCCATCTTGGAAAATAGGGTTTCTCCTAGTGAGGGAGTGTGCAATTATTGCACACGGGGGTCAACTTTGAAAAATCATCCACCGAGCACTTGTGGTGATGATGATGATGATGGTGATGATGATGAAGATGTGGATGATGCTGGTGATGGTGATGGTGATGGTGATGGTGATGGTGATGGTGATGGTGATGGTGATGAAGACGATGATGATGGAGATGTTGATGAGGGACCTAGAGATGACCATGATTATGAAGATGGTGATGATGATGAAGATGGTGACGATGATGAAGGCATTGATGATGATGGCGATGGTGATGAAGATGATGATGATGATGAAGATGGTGATGATGATGGAGATGGTGATGAGGGACCTACAAATGACAATGTTGATGAAGATGGTGATGATGATGAAGGCATTGATGATGATGGCGATGGTGATGAAGATGATGATGATGATGGCGATGGTGATGAAGATGGTGATGATGATGGAGATGGTGATGAGGGACCTAGAGATGACCATGATGATGAAGATGGTGATGATGATGAGAACGTTGATGATGATGGCGATGGTGATGAAGATGATGATGATGATGATGAAGAAGGTGATGATGATGGAGATGTTGAGGAGGAACCTAGAGATGACAATGATGATGAACATGTTGATGATGATGAAGACGTTGATGATGATGGTGATGGTGATGAAGATGATGATGATGACGATGAAGAAGATGATGATGATGGAGATGTTGATGAGGAACCTAGAGATGAAAATGATGATGAAGATGGTGATGATGATGGTGAGGGTGATGAAGATGATGATGATGATGATGACGAAGAAGAAGATGATGATGATGATGATGATGATGATGATTATGATGTTGATGATGATGATGATGATGATGATGATGAAGATGATGATGATGTTGATGATGATGATGATGAATTTTTGGTGGGAATAAAACCAAGAGAACAACAAATTTTGAAGAGGACATGTGGGGTGGGAGGTCGACCTCCAAAAACTCAATCATTGAGGGTACATGTGGTGGTTCATGGATTCTAGGGATAGATTAGGTCAATAGGGCTAGATTAGGTTTGTAGATTAATTTCTGAGGGTTAGGTTAGTGTTTCTAGGGTTAGTTTAGCTTTCTAGGATTTCTAGGGCTAGATTATGTTTGTAGGGTTATATCAGTGCTTCTAGGGTTAATCACGCATGAATAAACAATCACATGGCTATAAATCATAACTTAATCATAAATCAAACATCAAATAAATGATATAAGATAACGATATCAAATAAACTATCTAACATGAATAACATTAATCATGCATGAATAAACAATCACATGGCTATACTATGTACCTCGGTCAATTAGGCCTTCTAGATCCTCTCGATTTTTTATTGTCTCGAAAAACCTCTCATGCTCTGCATGAGGTAGTAAGTAGCATACCTTGTTTGATGACTTCGTTGACATTGTCTGTAGTTGGATGTTTGTACCAACAATCACGTGCGTAAAGTGATACAGCCATGACCCTGATCTATAATCCGTGTATGTGTAGCCATTTCTCTTTGGTCCCTTTCCATCCACTGTAAGATATTCCCCCTAAACAACCATCGAGCCATTCAGAAAGGTATGCCTTCACTATCCGTTAATGATGCAAGGAAGGTTTGCTTCCCCTGGATGCATCGTGCCAACCAATAATTCATCCCAATTGCACTGTCTGTCGGGGCGACAACTGCATAGATGTGTCCTACAAAAATACATTTTAAGGTCATATTCCAACAAGTAGTGGTTTGATAACTTGGATAATTACAAAAAAAAGGAGGGAACCGGGATATGCATGCAGAAATGTTTACGTGGCAGTACAAGATCAGATATCTGATCATATTCATTCAAAATAGAGGACTGGCCTTCCTCTAGCTAGATTGTTTCAACAACTCCACGTGGGTCCACTGCAAGTGATAAATGATGCCATTCATCAACTCAATCCATTGATTTGCACTCATCCCACTCACAACTGCTACAAGACCCACAAAAGCAAGCAAGTTTTCGCGTCCATATTTCAAATAAGGGGTTGTTTGAGCTTCAAACCGAATGAAATCCATGAGTGCCTTGCACAGTACTACAACTATAAGAAAGCGATCGATCTATATCAACTCACTATCAACTACATTCCGGAAATTTCTGACAACATGTCCTCTTCTTGTTGGTATGTGTTGCTATGTGGTTCGATCTGACATTTTTTCTTTGCACCATCGAACTATGGATTTGGCATTCCGAATATGAGGTCCTCCCATGCACCTCATCTCCTCCCTTTGTAGGGAAGTTTTGAGACATGCTCCAGCCCCGTCGTGCTCTCCCTTTCCATACCCGGTCTCAAAATAGTTCCATACATGCAACACATCATAAGTCTTGTGCAAAATACTCAACCACTAGAAAACATGTGCATTTTTTAATTGGCCTGCACAACGATCTGACCATATCCAATGCTGATCCATCTGTATACCTCTCTCCTTCAACTGATCATAGAAAATTTTGAAGCAATGTTGCACATAATGTAGGTCATGGCATCTATTGTCACTGATGTAGAAGTTGGTCTCTTTCAATATTATCCTCATGTTGTTGCTGCTCTTTGGCGCCTATCTGTACGTGATATGGACCATTATGCTAACTTGGTCTAAATGGTAGTATTGAATTTGAATCTCATTATGTGGCTGTAGGGTGTAGTTTTCCGCAATGTCCACAACCAACAATATTATGCCCTTGGGAAAGGTGTCCCTGCACTATTTGTACTGTTCATCCTGCCATCGTGCTACATGGACGTGTTGTACACAATGCTCGGTATTTTGGTAGAATTCCTTCATGAATTTGCAAATTTGTACTTGGTGCCACAAAACCAAGGGCATTAATACAACGTGACATTTTCAATCTAAATATATATGTACAAATTCAACATGTACAGTATGAAATTATGCAAACTTAGATTACCTATGACTTCACCAATGCAATTTTTTTCTTTCCTTCGAACTATCTACTTGATATGTTATGTACTGGAAGTTCTACATTTCTACTGACATCCTCCGAAATTCGTGCTCCACAGTTGCGTGGATGCAACGGCTCAATAATGAAAATCCACTGCAACTAGAACATGTCCCATATAAATATGATCTTTTATAATATTTTTGTCCTTCAGGTCTTGGACACATTATGCTATGTATAAATTCTCTGGATGCATTCGGTGGTTGTAACGATGGGCTATCCTGCACAATGTTAGTATGGAAACCACAAAATATATGTCTATATGTATCATAATAGTACTCAAATTCTACATGGTATCTACAACAACATGTATTGCGATCAATGCAAATTCTAACATACCAGGGTTTGCATTTTTCAAAGGACCTTTGGCCCAAGTTCAATTGTGTGTGCTCATTCTTGAACCTCTCATAGAGTTTTGTTTGTGTCATGTCAAGGAAGTGCTTGACATGGGGTTCACCCCCCCCTAACACCTTTTCTCAACTTTAAAACATCTCTTTGATTCGATGACGATCTAGTGTTATCATGCCAAAACTTTTGCACTAGTTATTTAATAGCATCAATGAGCTTCATGTATGAACGAGGTAACCTACCAACAAAGTCCCAACAATCTTTTTGGCCCGGGGTCTCAATTTTTTCTCTGATGGAAGAATACTTTTGAAGAGTCTTTCTATCTACTTTAAATAATTTACATGTGTGTGATAGTAGGCGACGTTGCCTTGTGGATTTGTCTACAATTGATTCCGACAATATACGACGGGTTGCATTAAAATATTTTGTACGAGAAGTTTTTCCAATCAAATTAAATGCAGATTGTAGATTTCTAACAACATGATTGTTGGTCTCTGAACTTCTAACTACCTTTATGCCCAAAATCTCCTAACATGAGCTAGACAATGTGATTTTAACAAAGCAAGAAACAATTGACATTTTGCTGCATCGGTTTTGGATTCAAAAAAATCTTTGATTATCTTGCTACAATGGAAATCAATAGTGCATTTGGGCATCTTACCTTCAAGTCCTGAAAATGAACTTTCATCGTCCGGTTGATAGTCAAGGCAAGGGAGTCGGCAAGGAAGTACGAGTCTCGTCAACGGTTTGTTGTGGCCCTTCGTTCACAAATTGGTCCTGCAAGGGAGTGTGTTCGCCATCTGTGTGCTCTTCTTGGGGAGGTTTCCAGTTAAGAACTTGTTCAACATCCATCCCTTCATACTCGACATCACGAAAGATTTGATTGAATTCAACCACTTCGTCATTGCTTGTTGATGAATCTAAGGCACTAACATTTTGATTTCTACGGTTTTGCATGTACAACATGGCATTTTCTCTTATCTCATGGGCCTTTTCAGGGGGCAGTTGCTTCCTTCTAGACTTTCTTTTATTATTACGTCTGTTGCCCATATTCAATGCATTTTTTGGAAATATAAAAATATCACCCCTGTAAGAATGAACAACAAACAAGATAGTAAAACCCGATGTGCATGATTATTAAAGCTCGATGTAGCAATTGATTATGTACAACAACATCTACTGAGAATTTTTTCATATAATCTTAAAAGGTCATACTCACTTCATTTTCATGGTATGGATGAGGGAAAATAGCCCCAAAAGACTAAGAATTTTCAATTGTTTAGGTGTTTGTGTGAGTTGTTGTAGTGTTCAACCATGAGGAATTCAACAAATGTTTGTCTACTAGATGGAGGAATGTGATTATGAAATGTTATTGGTGGTGATGCAAGTAATTTTTTTTTATTATCTTCATGAAAGGTTGAAAGCATTGCTTGTTGCATGTTGTAGTTTTTTTTTTGGTAAGATGTTTTTATTGTCTATGTTGAAGATTAAGAAGACTAAAATATATTTATCAAACAATTCATGAGGAAAAACCAAAATAGATGCCATTCAAACAAGTGAATGAAGACTAAAATACATTTAACAAGATAAAATTGTCACCATACCTCAATGATTATGATTGCTCTTTGCTTCAAATGTAAAATGCTCATTTGATGTGTCCACTATATGTAAGAAGAGTTCGTGTGTGTCCAAGTAGTATGAGAATTCAATCCAAGGAGCCAAATAGAGTCCAACTGTTGTGTATTCACTCAAATGATCCAAATAGAGCCCAAGAGGTGTGTATTCAATCCAAATAGCCAAATAGAGCCCCGAATGTTGTGTATTCTATCCAAATGGTCAAGGAAGCACCAAATGGTGATTGAATTCAACATAAAATGGTGATGCTTGTCGAACTGTGCATGAAAAGAGCCAACAAAATGCGATGAAATAGGGATAAAATGTGGAAGAAGAGCGCGGGTATTTTTCTAAATTTCATCTTCAACAGGGACGCACACGCGCCAAGGAGCGCGTGCGCGCTTCTAGTGTGTGTGTGCCTCTGTTGAACGTTGTATAGTTCGGTGGGTAACGTTCATTGCATTTATTACCCAACAAATGTAAATGTGTTGGTTTGTTCCTAGAGCCCCTCCCCCATAAAAGGCTTTAGGCCCTATTCTAACCCATAATCCCTAAGTGCATTTAAGTGCTTCTAGGTGTTTAGGGGTGATGATGGAGATGTTGATGAGGAAGGGGGAGATGACAATAAAGATGAGGAGGATGATGCAGATGATGATGATGGTGAAGATGATGATGATGATGAATATTTCAAGATGATGATGATGATGGTGATGAGGACATGGCGATAATGATGATGAAGATGATGATGGCGATGGAGATGTTGATGAGGAAGGGGGAGATGACAATGAAGATGAGGAGGAGGATGTAGATGATGATGATGATGGTGAAGATGATGATGATGATGATGATGATGAATATGTCAATATGATGATGACGATGGTGATGAGGACATGGTGATGATGATGATGGAGATGTAGATGAGGAGGATGATGCAGATGATGATGATGATGGTGAGGATGATGATGATGATGATGATGATGATGATGATGATGAATATGTCAAGATGATGATGACAATGGTGATGAGGACATGGTGATGATGATGATGAAGAAGATGATGATGATGGAGATGTTGATGAGGAAGGGGGAGATGACAATGAAAATGAGGAGGAGGATGATGGTGAGGATGATGATGATGACGATGAATATGTCAAGATGATGGTGATGATGGTGATGAGGAAATGGTGATGATGATGATGAAGATGATGGTGATGATGATGATGGAGATGTTGATGAGGAAGGGGGAGATGATAATGAAGATGAGGAGGATGATGCAGATGATGATGGTGATGGTGAATATGATGATGATGATGATGATGATGAATATGTCAAGATGATGATGATGATGGTGATGAGGACATGGTGATGAGGACATGGTGATGATGACGATGATGTTGAAGATGATGATGATGATGGAGATGTTGATGAGGAAGGAGGAGATGATAATGATGATGAAGAGGAGAACGATGATGATAAGGAGGAGGATGATGATGATGATGGGGAGGATGATGATGATGATGATGGTGATGATGAAGAGGAGGACGATGATGATGATGATGAGGATGATGGTGATGAGGATGAGGATGGTGATGGTGATGGTGATGATGATGAAGATGTTGATGATGATGATCGTGATCATCATCATCATCATAAACATCTCCATCATCATCATCATCATCATCATCATCATCATCATCATCATCATCATCATAATCAACATCTTCATAATCAACATCTTCATAATCATCACCACCATCATCATCATCATCATCCTCATCACCATCATCCTCATATCCATCATCATCATCATGTTCATCATAATCACCATCATGATCGTGATCATCATCATCACCATCTTCATCACCATCATCATCATCATCCTCATCACCATCATACTCATCTCAATCATCATAATCATCCTCATGACGCTGATGATGAATATGGTGATGATGATGATGAAGAAGATGAATATGGTGATGATGATGATCATGACGATGATGACGATGATGATGATGGTGATGAATATGGTGATGATGATGATGATGAATATGGTGATGATGGTGATGATGGTGATGGTGATGATGATGAAGATCATGATGATGATGATGATGATGAAGATGATGATGAAGAGGAGGGCGATGATGATGATGAGGATGATGGTGATGATGATGAAGATGATGATGATCACCATCATCAACATCTTCATCATCATCACCATCATCATCATCATCATCTCATCAACACCATCATCATCCTCATAACCATCATTCTCTTCATCATCATCATCATCATCATCATCATCACCATCATCCTCATCATCATCCTCATCATCATCTTCATCACTATTGTCATCATCATCAACATCTTCATCATCATCACCATCATCATCATCATCATCATCTCATCATCATCATCATCATCGCCATCAACATCTTCATCATCGTTGTCATCTCCCCATTCCTCATCAACATCTCCATCATTGTCATCATCATCTTCATCACCATTGTCATCATCATCAACATCTTCATCTCCATCATCATCATCTTATTCATCCTCATCTTCTTCATCCTCATCACCATCATCATCATCACCATCATCATCATCATCGTCAACACCTTCATCATCATCCTCCTCCTCCTCCTCCTCCTCCTCATCATCCTCCTCTTCATCATCATTTTCATCCCCCCCTTCCTCATCAACATCTCCAACATCATCATCTTCTTCATCATATTCAACATCATCTTCATCACCATCATCATCATCATCGACATCTTCATCATCATCACCATCATCAATTCATCACCATGATGATGATGATGGTGATGAGGATGAAGAAGATGATGACGATGGTAATGAAGATGATGTTGATGATGATGATGAAGATGATGGTGATGATGGAGATGTTGATGAGGAAGGGGGAGATGGAAACGATGATGAAGATGTTGATAGTGATGATGATGGTGATGATGAGATGATGATGATGATGATGGTAATGGTGATGAGGAAGGGGGAGATGAAATGATGATGAAGATGTTGATGGTGATGATGATGGTGATGATGAGATGATGATGATGATGATGATGATGATGATGATGATGATAATGGTGATGGTGATCATGATGTTGATGATGATGACGATGGTGATGAACATTATGATGATGATGATGAAGAATATGATGATGATGGAGATGTTGACGAGGAAGGGGGAGATGACAATGATGATGAAGAGGACGACAATGATGATGATGATGATGCAGATGAATCATCATCATCATGATATTCATCACCATCATAATTATCATCCTCATCACCATCATTCTCATCACCATCACCATCATCATCATCATCATCATCACTACCATCATCATTATCATCCTCATCATCATCTTCATCACCATCGTCATCATCATCAACATATTCATCATCATCACCATCATCACCGTCATCATCATCTCATCATCATCATCATCACCATCAACATCACCATCACCATCAACATCTTCATCATCATTGTCATCTCTGCCTTCCTCATCAACATCTCCAGCATCATGTTCAACTTCATTACCATCATTCTCATCACCATCACCATCGTCACCATCATTATCATCATCATCACCATCATCATCATCATCATCCTCATCATCATCTTCATCAGCATCGTCATCATCATCAACATCTTCATCATCATCACCATCATCATCATCATCATCATCATCATCATCTCATCATTATCATCATCACCATCATCATCACCATCAACATCACCATCAACATCTTCATCATCATTATCATCTCCCCCTTCCTCATCAACATCTCCATCATCATCTTCTCCATCATCATCATCATCATCTTCATCACCATCATCACATCATCAACATCTTCATCTCCATCATCATCATCATCTTCTTCATCCTCATCACCATCATCATCATCACCATTATCATCATCATCATCACCATCACCATCATCATCATCACCATCATCATGTCATCATCATCATCATCACCACCATCATCAATCATCACCATCATCATCACCATCTTCATCACCATCAACATCTTCATCATCATTGTCATCTCCTCCTTCCTCATCAACATCCCCATCATCATCTTCTTCTTCATCATCATCAACATCATCTTCTTCTCCATCACCATCGTCATCATCATCAACATATTCATCACCATCACCATCATCATCATCATCATCATCTCAACATCACCATCATCATCCTCATCACCATCATCCGCATCATCATCATCATCATCATCACCATCATCATCATCATCCTCATCATCATCTTCATCACCATTGTCATCATCATCAACATATTCATCACCATCACCATCATCATCATCATCATCATCTCATCATCACCATCATCATCCTCATCACCATCATCCACATCATCATCATCATCATCATCATCACCTTCATCATCATCATCCTCATCATCATCTTCATCACCATTGCCATCATCATCAACATCTTCATCATCATCATCATCATCATCTTCATCACCATCGTCATCATCATCAACATCTTCATGACCATCACCATCATCATCACCATCAACATCTTCATCATCATTGTCATCCCCCCCTTCCTCATCAACATCTCCATCATCATTATCTTCTTCTTCATCACCATCGTCATCATCATCAACATCTTCATCACCATCACCATCGTCATCATCATCATCACCATTGTCATCATCATCAACATCTTCATCACCATCACCATCATCATCATCATCATCATCATCTCATCATCACCATCATCATCCTCATCACCATCATCCGCATCATCATCATCATCATCATCATCATTATCATCACCATCATCATCATCATCCTCATCATCATCTTCATCACCATTGTCATCATCATCAACATCTTCATCATTATCATCATTATCTTCATCACCATCGTCATCATCATCAACATCTTCATGACCATCACCATCATCATCACCATCAACATCTTCATCATCATTGTCATCCCCCCCTTCCTCATCAACATCTGCATCATCATTATCTTCTTCTTCATCACCATCGTCATCATCATCAACATCTTCATCACCATCATCATCGTCATCATCATCATCTCATCATCACCATCATCATGCTCATCACCATCATCCTCTTCATCATCATCATCATCATCATCGTCATCATCACCATCACCATCATCATCCTCATCACCATTGTCATCATCATCATCATCATCATCATCATCTTCATCACCATCATCATCATCAACAACATCTTCATGACCATCACCATCATCATCATTATCAACATCTTCATCATCATTGGCATCTCCCCCTTCCTCATCAACATCTCCATCATCATCATCTTCTCCGTCATCATCATCAACATCTTCATCTCCATCATCATCATCTTCTTCATCCTCATCACCATCACCATCATCATCATCATCATCATCACCACCACCAACACCATCATCATCATCATCCTCATCATCCTCATCATCATCCTCATCATCGTCCTCCTCTTCATCATCATTTTCATCCCCCCCTTCCTCACCAACATATCCATAATCATCATCTTCTTCATCATCATCAACATCATCTTCATCACCATCGTCATCATCATCAACATCTTCACCATCATCAATTCATCATGTGCCAAAAGACACCTACTAAGGTTTGTGGAAAACTTAGTAGCAGTTCAAAGAGGAAAATTTTAATATCTATGAAACAAAATTTAAAAACTATACTAAACATGCATATATATGAAACTAAAATCAATTAAGAAAATCTAAACTAATAACGAACACATCCTCTAACATACAGGTGAACAAAATGTAGGTTTTAACATCGATAATTGGTGTAATGGGTGAGTATGACATGGCGAGGGTTCTCCTTCAACCCTTGACATTTTGAACAACCACATATTACCTGGGTGTCATAAAAGAGATATAGCTCATGAATAATTATCGTTAATGACCCAGGATTGCATCTTGAAGATAGCATGTTACAATTGGTGGGGTAAAGTAGCTTCCCATTTTCATCTATGAACTGCTTGCGGTATTTGATCCTAATAAGAGCTTTCGAAGTTTTGCAATTGGTGGAATATCTTATGCATCTGAATTGATCCTAAATTATGATTATACATTATAGAATACATTAATATTCATATTCACATGGATAAGTAACATAAATTCAAATGGATAGTCAAGTTATAGATAAAACCTGAACTTATTGGAGATGGAAAGGGAGAACTCGTCGAACTTTAAACAAGATGGAATGAGCGGGAATCTGAAGAATTGGCCATTTGATGCTATAAAATTCTCTCCCTGCATTGAGGCAAATCAACAATCAATATACGTCTTTATAGTCCTAAAATATTTTTGAGCACCATTTAACAATCTAACTTACAATTTAGTATGGAAACCATTTTGTAAGAATAAGGTGAGTTTAAGCAACATATGTATACTATAAAATATTGTAATCGATGTGGCTTAATCCTAAAAGAACATTTGAGATGACTATTAAATTTTAAGTTGAAACATCAAATGATTCATAGGATTTTTAAATTCAACCGGTGTGCCCAATCTACAATCACCACACTAGTGTGACTTTAACATTAGGACGCACCTGGGAAACATCACAATGAACACACTTTATATAAATATTTGAAAAATACCCCACAAAAGAAAATATATGCTATATTTGATAGTCGATATTTATTGATGCATTTTACAAAAATATGCATACTTGTGTGTTTAGTATCCATAAGTGCCCGGGGCATCATAATTTGTATATGCACCTAAGCATGATATATGTTTCTTAATATTTATTTTTATTTTTTTATTATATGGTTATATGGTGCCACGTTAAACCTTAAATGCACCAGTGCATTTATGTCCTATACGCACTAGTGCGGCATAATCTTAAGTGCATCGTAATGCCGAAACTTAAAATTAAAAAAAGTGCAGTAGTTATTTTTTCCCTAAACTGAAAAAGGAGAGGGAGTTTTAATTTCTAAAACTAATTTGAAAAGGTGTTTAAAAGTAAAAAACCTAAACATTAATTCATTCTTTTTCCAAAATTTCGAGGGAAGGGTTTTGGAAGAGAGACTTATGCTAAAGGAGTTTGGAGCAACTAGATTATTCCGAGGATCAAAATTTATTAGGTATGGTGAATCAATCAAAACGATGCATAGTTTGAAATTTCAAGTATGTAAAATATTACTATTGATCTTATTATCCTAACTAAGATTAGTGTTTTCTTGTGTACCACTGGAATCCATGTTAACATTTTGTTCGTTCATTGTGTGGGTTTACACTCTGCAATTGAAAATTTCTCTATTATTTTAATAATTTGGGAATTATTACAAATTTAATAAACAAAAAACAATGAATAAAATGACAAAAAAAATGGAATTTACCTATCCAATTGACTTGATGATGAGTTGGTGGATGGATTTAGATCATGTTGGAGTGGAAATGGTGAGTTTGGTGGCTTGTAACGACGCGCACACGGAGAGTGAGTCACGCTCGGTTGCAAAGGGTAGAATTACAAAGACTTTGCCCTGATTTTTTTATAATTTTAACAGGAGAGCGTGCGCGCATTTGAGTGCTTACACACCAAAAATGCGCACACGTAGCAGTGTGCACGCGCCTCAGTTCGGTACTAAACCTAGAAGCGCATGCACGTTACCTTAGGTGCGTGTGCGTGATCATTTTCTCCCTGGTAGCGTGGCCCCGTTGCAACACTTTTGGGGAGAAACTTTGTGCGCCCGCCCAAGAGTATTTGCATTTAGTAGAATTTGCTTATAATAATGGATATAAAGCTTCATTAAAAATGAGCCCATTTCAATTATTGTATGGTCGAAAATGCCACATGCGTGTGTCTTTGGATAACCATGTTGATAGGATTGTTCTAGGACCTGACATGTTAAAGGAGATGGAACAGATGGTGAAAGAAGTGCAACAAAACTTAAAATTTTCCTGGGATCGACATAACAGTTATGGAGATTTAAAAAGAACTCCGAGAGAGTTCAACGTTGGCGATCATGTATATCTAAAGGTAAAACCAAAGAAGAGTACCTTGATCTTGGGAAGGTGTTCCAAGTTGGCACCCATGTATTGTGGGACTTTATAAGTGTTAGCTAAGATAAAGCCAGTAGCCTATCAGCTTGCACTTCCCCCTACTATAAAAGTACACAATGTATTTCATGTTTCCTTATAATAAAATGAAGAAAATAAGTCTTGTATAATTTGTCACTACATATAGACCGAGACAGGTTGAGAGGTTTTCAATAAATATATGTACATAGATCTGAATCTGGGTTAGAATAAACGGTTTAAAATATATGTGTAGGTAAAGGATTTAATATTGCTATATATGTATTGTGGTTAATGTAACTTCTTAGTATTTGATGGTGGTGGTGGTGGTGATGACGACGACAACGACGATGATGATGACGATGAAGATGGTGACGACAATGACGACGATGATGATGAAGAAGATCATGATGAAGCTATTGTTGTTGATGAAGAGGAGGAGGAGGAGGAGGAGGAAGAGGGTGGTGACGATGAAGAAGAAGAAGATGATGATGATGATGATGGTGATGAAGATGATGATGATGATGATGATGAAGATGAGGACGATGATGATGGTGAGGATGATGATGATGATGATGAAGATGATGACGATGATGATGATGATGATGATGATGATGATGATGACGAATATGATGATGATGATGATGATGATGATGTTTATGATGATGATGATGATGATGAATACCATGAAGATGATGGTGATGACGACGACAACAATGACGATGAAGATGATGAATATGATGATGAGGAAGATGATGATGATGAATATGATGATGATGAAGATGATGATCATGATGGTGGTGGTGGTGATGATGACAACAACAATGATAACGATGATGATGGTGATGACGATGATTATGATGATGATGATGATGATGATGATGATCACCACATGATGGGACTTGGTTGAGAAAACCTTCTTAGTCTTTTAATGGATAGAATACTTCTTCCCTGGAAAACCATTTACAAGGCCCTAAGACATGTAGATACTAAGTTGAAAACCATATAATGGCACTTCCATCCTCAATAACAAGACAATGATACCTCAAGAGGCCATGTGTAGTTGGTGGAGGTAACCTTCTTAGCGCTAGATGGATATAATATTCCTTTAAGGCCTAAGTCTTAGGTCTCCTCCCTTGACCATGTCCAATGCAACTGCCCTGTTTTTTTATTATCTTAACAGGGGCGTGTGCATGCTTTTGAGCGTGTACACGCTAGAAATGTGCACGTGCACCAATGCACATATGCCTTAGTTCCGTACCTAACCTAAAGGAGCGTATGTGTATCTGGTTTTTCCCCGTTAGCACGGCCCCGTTGCAATGATTTTGGGGAGCACCTTTGTGCACCATCCCTAAATAGAAGCCAAATTCACCCGCTTTGTACACTAAAACATTAAAGCAAGGTACAATTGTTATGTCAATGATATAAATTTTACAAGTAATTTGATGCTGGACAAATTTAGAATAGCCATGAAAAATGAATTTGAAATGACAAAGTGTGATGAAGTAATTCCTTGTTATTGAAGTTGATCGATCTAAAAATGAAATTTTTATATGAGAATCAAAGTATGCTAAAGATGTGTTAAGGATATTTAGAATGTTGAATTGCAAGACAATGTCAACACATGTAGAAATAGGTACTAAACTATGCAAAGAGGATAATGTATCTTTTGTAGATCCAACACAATTCAAGAAATTAGTTGGAAGTTTGATGTACCTAATAACAATTAGGCTAGATATGTTTGTTGTGAGTTTAATATCAAGGTTTATGGAGTTTATGGAGTCTCCGAGAAGTACTCATTGGCAAGTTGGTAAAATAATTTTAAGATACATTGCAAGTACATCATATCACTAAATTTTGTATTCCATAATGGTTTCACAGATAGTGATTTTACATGCAATGTTGACGATAGGAAAAGCACATGAGGTAATATGCTTTTAATTTTGGTACGGGTACTTTGTCATGGTCATCAAGGAAGCATCCCATAGTTACAATTTGGTTACCTGAAGTAGAATATGTGGGTGCAACATTAACAACTTGTCAAGTAGTTTGGATGAAAGGAGTTTTGTCCAACTTATTGAATGGGCAAGAAAATCCTACATTGATATTTTGTGAAAATAATTCAGTATTTCTCTTTCAAAGAACCATGTATTTCACATGAAGAGAAAACATATCCAACACTCAATATCATTTCATGAGAAAATTAGTTTTAATAATTTTGAAATCTATTTAAAAATATGTAAATTGTAAATAAAAAATCAATTAATTTTTAGAAGTCATTGGCCAGATTTCTTGGGATATATTTGTATATGTGTGGCTTATTCTTACTTCATGCTTCATGTTGAAGGTAATATCATAATAAAATTGTCATTTCTTTTATTTATGGACCCTTGGAGAGGTAATATTACCTAGGTAGATGAAGAATACTATATGTTAATCTCTATTATCATTCTCATTGTTATTTTACTAAAATGAGGGTTAATCTTTTTGTCTTTGCCATAATTTGAAATTGTGCAATATTAGCCTCTATTCCTTTTAAGGTGCACCTTTAAAGGAAACAAAAGAGAAATATTTGAACTCCCTTTTCTATCTTGTGTATTTATCTTTAACACACCAATTAGATTGAAGTTAGCCTACAACATATTATTTTCCTTCATGATTTTTCTAAGCAAGGCCCTCTTGGTAAATATTGGGTGACTCCATTCCCTAAAGTGTATTTTCTTATGTTCAACCACCAAAAGATAAAATATCTCAAAAAAAACCTAAACCCTCGTTTATTTCTTTATTCCAAAATTTACAAAAATTTAGTGTCTTTTTTGTTTTAGAGAAAATCTACCTGCTTTACAAGAAAAACATAATTAAATTTCACAATTATTTTAGATCTATATCTTTATTTTGGTTGAACTTAAATCACCTAGTTCACATTTAATTGCTTGGAATATTTAATGTATATTTTACATGCTTGCATGATGATTAAGTTTCATTCTTTATTAGAGCATTTAATGACATATTTATTCATTCTAATCATATTTGAGCTCGTTACAAGTTATAGGGTTTCACAAAGACTTTGTTATTAGTCTTAGAAATTTTATTAAGTCACATTATACATATTTTAATATGTTTTAATATTATATATTAATAGTTTATCTCTTAGCCCCAAGGGTTAGCTCAATTGGTAAGATGTGTGAACACTCTCTTGGTAAGGGGGGAGGTCATGAGTTCGAGCTTTGAGTCCTTAGGGGTTAGGCCAACCACTATTTCTGGCCGACGATTTTCCTTCCTTACCATCCACGAAATGTGGGGAAGTATTGGTAGGTTTTCCGTGTGCAACCGTTTACACACACAAAAAAAGAAGTTTTTCTCTTATATTTTTAATTTATTTTGTTATATTTATTTCTAGCATTTTCATTTGAATCAAAGTACTATTGTTAAGAATATAATTTACTTGTGGATTCATTTCGCACCTTAAGTATCTAGTTTTATTTCATATAGTATAGTTTTATTTCATATAGTATGGATTTAAGATTAAAATTAACTTTCACATATTCACTTAAAGTAATATCCTCTACTTAGGAAAGCCCGAAAGCCTCTCTAGATTTTTTAGATTTGGATTAAAAAGAAAATATTAGTTGAAAAAATCGATTATGTGGTCACATTAATAACCTATCCAAATTTAAAGAATATGTTTAAGAATTGGTAGTTTTTGTATTCTGATTAATGGTCTTTCAAGGGGTCTATTCATAGGGTGGAGATATGCTATTATCTTGCCTAAATGTTTATTTGTGGTTTCAAGTCTATGCATATGATTCACATGTAATAGATTGGGACAACAAATTATTGTGATGAATGTGTATGGGTTGTATGAATTTAACAAGGTTTATGGGATAGGTTATTGATTTGAAAATCCTTAGAGTCAATAATTTGGTTATTGGAGGAGATATAAATCTCACTGTTAAGTTCATTTGAGGTTTGTTCATATACTAATTGAGTTTATATTCAAAGTAATTATTTGAGCTAGGAGCTTGATTTGTCTAGTCTAATATATTTGGAGCCTTCTTAGAGTCCTACTTGGAGGAAAAAATATTTGGACATGATGGAGTGTCTAAAAGATTGGATATGATTTTAGTTGTTGAAATTTCCGTATAGAAGGTGGATGAAATTAGAACTTGGGTGGGGAATGGAGAGGAGTATGGTCACAATCATATAATATTGAAATATACCAGAGAAACGAAAAAACCCTCCACTCCATTTAGATTAAGTCAATTTTAGTTGAAGGAGCCTAGAATTCTTGATGTTGTAAGGAAAATATGGAAGCACATCGGCAATGATATTAGGGTTTATGCTAGTATATAGTTTCAATATGCTTTGAAAGTAGTAAAGGGGAAGATAGTTGCTTGGGCAACTAAGTGGTACAAAAATAGGGATAGATTTCTAAAAGAGAATGAATTGGAAATTGTAAATATTTTTAAGAATAATGTGAATATTTTTTATAACCTCGTGTAAGAAAAAAAATACCAAACTAAATCTAAAATGAAAGAATTGACAATGGTTCACACACACATTACAAAGGATTTAACTTGGAAACTCTAAATTGAGAAAATTGGAATTCATGTGATGTTCTACACTCTCTATTTAATTGTATCATCTTTTATTCTTACAATACAATCAAATCCCTTATCCATCTTCCCATATTAGATTACAATGCCAATTCATTAACCATATTTAGTTTACAATGGGCCGAAAATAGCTCAAATGGACCAAAAAATGGACCCAAAGAGTTTATGTGGTAATATCTTGTTTTTAGGGAAGATTTATATTGGTGGGTTGGATGTTCATTGCAAGTAAGATTAAAAGAATAATGCATCAATTTTCAACATAATCATATTTGGTATTCTATCTTGATAAAGCTTTGCCACCTGTTTGGACATCATATTTATGTGGAAGATGAAAAATTTGTAGAAAGAATAGATCATCATTCAAAAGGATGCATGATTAATAAATGATGTAGAAATAGAGAAAGGGAATTGTTACCCTTGAGTTTGCATAAGGTCTAAAGTAGGGGTTGAAGATGATGGTGAACCAAATATGTACTTGTGAGGTTGCTTCAAGCAAAATTCATCGTTGTTTTTGTTGTCCATGTTTATGTTGTAAAATGTTGTAAAAAATGGGCACTGAGATACCACTTGTAATTGTTTATAAAAGGGACATTATATAATGTATAATAGTCCCAATTATGATAGTTGTACTCGACAAGTGTCTCATGGGTGTCCTTTTCTTATTGAGAAATATTTAGATCCTCATAGTCTAAACCTTTTGAAATTTTTTCACTCAATAAAAATCCTCCAAATTCATGATCTAGTCCTCATACAATTGCCCTAATTACAGAGTTTCCTTTTCCCTTGGAATATTTTTGATCCACATCGTAGTTGGAATTTGTTGTCGGATGCTAACTTCGACACATTCTCGACTAGTATTCGCAGTTGATACAACTTCGACAAGTTTCGACGTGACAGGACTTCGACATACTGCGACATGTTCCGCACCTTCGACATGTTCAGCGACCTCACAGTTCACGACATCGACATACAGCGTCGACATGTGACCAACGACTGTCGGGCTTCGACAGATTGTCTTTCTGTCTTCCAGTCGACTGTAATGGTTGAATAGTTGAACCGCTCTAACTTCTTCTTTGTAATTGAACGTAACAGGAAGGCACCCAAGCATCTCAGACTTCTTTATAAGCATGTAAATTATTGTAATAGACATCTTATCTTGATCAATCTAGAACAGTTCGCATTCTTGCATATTGTCTGTGTGTATTTGTGTTATCTGTATTGCGTAATCCTGCTTTTGCTCATTCTGTTTATTAAGCTTCCACCATAACAGATCCGACTCACTCAGTCAAACTATTGTCCCCCTCGTGCTTCCTTGACACAACCCATATAATTGGTATCAGAGCGTACTCTTTTTTTCTTGCTTAAGTTCTACATATACACTTCTCTCGAAGTTACCTGACTTATGCCGGTTCAAACTCACTCGCAATCCACGAGGGCTTCATTAGAAGGAAATATAATATCATGTTCATTCATATTGCGGTATTAAATATTCATGAAAACCTAAAAATTATATTGCTTATATATTAAGGGGAAAAGGGTTTTTTTATTTATTGTAACAATACAAAAATACTTTGGGGTCTTTTTTATATGGGCGGGTTGACAAATATCCACCAAATGGAGATGGTGGGATCACGATCGGATGAAAAATCGGGTTGAGGCAAGGCTTGGGCTTACCAGTACGCGTAGAAATCGCGTCTTGAGGCATGCTTGAGGCCAGGGGTTTCGTGGTGAAGTGGGTTTCCAGTCGATCATAGTCGAGAGACAGTGGTCATTAACAGCCAATTGTTACCAGTAGCACTCAGCCAGTTGTTACCAATATCCTTGGGAGGCTCTAAGCCTCCAGGGCCTGTTATAGGCCCTCGATAGGCCTTGGGGGCTTGAATACCCAACCACTCGTGCCTATTACAGGCCTTGTGAGGTTTAGTCAGCCTCCTAGAGCTTGTTACAGGCCCTGGGGGATTGGATGCCTATCCCACAATTGGCTTAGTCAGCGATTTGGGAGCTGCAACATGCAATCTAAATGTTGTACTATGTGCATTGGCTCTAGTAACATACAAGAAGTGATCTCCTATCTCTTCATTAGACCATTAGATGTTGCAAATCATAATGATATGTGGTTGAGTAATTGCATTGTGGGTGAAGTAATGTGTATCCACAATATACATCGAAAGAAGCAAGGTGCATTGTAGAATGCATGTGGGGTCATAAGAGGGGTATCATATCAATATACTAGGTAGAAATATAAAGGGGCATAAAAAATGTTAATGAAAAAATTGATGCATACAATATCTAAGGAAAATAGGGGCTTTTTTAAATTGGGAAGGCATATTGGGAGGGGGTTAAAAAAAATGATTTTGGAAGGTATTTTCCAATATTTAGTGAAATTAAGGGTATTGTTTCATATGCCACGAACGAACGTGTTATGATAGTGGTTTATTGAGTGAAGCCCCCGTGTCGCAATCTCAGCAATCCAAGCAGATGCGATCTCCAGATATGACAGAAGAAACAGATGATGGACATGTAGTCGATGAGACAACACAACTTATTGAGCAAGCTTTGGCTCAACAAAGAACTGAAATGTTCACCCAGTTCAATGAGATTCTCTTGCGATTCGCTTCGACATCCAGAGGATCCTCAACGAGAACTCACTCCGATAAAATTAGCCCCTTCAAAGTGTAAATGAATCTAGACATACTAAATCTTGAAGGAAATATTGACGGGGAATCCGTCAACAATTGGGTGCAACAATTGGAATCCTATTATGCTGTAAATCAACTCTCCGAAGCGGAAAAAGTCACCATTGCATCCTTAAAGATGTCAACCTCCGTGCATTGCTGGTGGCAGAACCTCTTGACAAATATGGAGAAAAATGGAGAGTCGATCGACACATGGGATAAATTCATCGAACACATCTGGAAGGAATTTTACCCGCCAAAATACCTCGAGCAACAGTATAAGAAGTGGCAGCAGCTAAGGCAATGGAAAGATCAATCAGTATAGAGTTACACTGACGAGTTCTACTGACTCATGGCAAGACTTGGCGTCCAAGAAGAAGAGAAATTGCATGTTCAGAAATACACCAGCGGATTGTCTCAGTACATCCAGTAGGAGATGGAATTTTTTACTATCAATATGCTTGCGGATGCTTTCCACTATGCCAGCAAAATAGAAACCAAGCAAAAAGGAAAATCACATTTCGTAACAAAGCCGACATCAGGAAGACCACCTCACAAGAAGACACCAGCCAACTACGACAAGTCAAGATCTTCTCAGCCGACACTACCAAAGCCCGACAACAGTAAGAAGTCTTTTCACAATAGGGAACGTAGCAAACAACCACCGACCGAAAAATGGTGCGATTACCACCACTCATCTTGGCATGATACGTCTGAAAGCAAATCTCAGAATACATTCTTGGAAAAACTGTCGACCTTCGACACGTTCGACAAGATAGTGGAATAATCTGATCCAGACGCGACGACCCTTTTGACCTCGAAAACTCAAGTAGCCTCGACTATTGTTGATGAGGAGGAAGGAGAGCGCCTGTTCCATACACAGATATGGGTCCAGGACAACCCATTGCATCTGAGCATGGACAACAGGAGCCAAAAGAACTTCGTTTCTGAAGAATTGGTGAAGAAATTAGGTCTTGTTACCACTTTGCATCCTCAACCTTACAACATCGGTTGGATGAAGGATGGAAAAGAACTACGGATTACTTGACAATGCAAACTCGCCTACTTCATAAATCCTTTTGAAGATGAATTACTCTGTGATGTGGCACCACTCTCTGTAGAAAACGCCCTGGTTGGGAAACCTTACCTCTGGGATAGACATGGAAATTATCAGTCACGACCTCAGAAGGTGATTGTCAGAATCTGAAATCGATGGTTCAACATACCAGAGTGTCAACCCACACCAACGGTTGCACTGATATCTGCCAAACAAACAAAGAAGCTCATCAATCATGCTCAGAAATTTGCATTAATCATGATCAAGTCGCAACATTCTAAGAAGTCTGTAGCAACGAGTCGAGTCACCGACCAATGCAGCTCTCGACAAAAGCAGCAAGTCAATCATATTCTCGATGAGTACCAGAACCTTTTTCAAGCTCCAGATGGATTACCTCAGCATTGCTAGGTAAAACACTCCATTGAAATTGTTCCTGGTTCTTCTTTGCCTAACGCATCTGTTTACAGAAGATCCATTCTAAAAAATGAAGATATTCGTAGACAAATCCAAGAACTAATCGACAAAGGTCATATCCGACCCAGCTCCTCTCCTTGTGGAAGTCTAGTCATCCTATTTCCAAAGAAAGATGGGACTTAGCACATGTGCATCAACTATAAAGCTCTCAACAAAATATCAGTGAAGAATCGGTACCCTCTTCTGCGGATAGATGAGCTCATCGACTGTCTGAAAGGTGCTAAATTCTTTACTAAGCTCGACCTCAAGTTGGGATACCATCAGATTCCAATCGAGCCCTCAGATGTGTGGAAAACTTCTTTCAAGACCAAGGAAGGATTGTTTGAATGGTTAGTCATGCCTTTCGGCTTAACCAACGCACCTGCGACCTTCATGCGACATATGGATAACCTTCTCTAGCCTTTGATCAGAAAATGGGTTATTGTCTATCTCGATGACATATGGATTTTCATTTGTTCATGGGAAGAACATGTTGGACATCTTCGACAAGTCCTCGACACTCTCCAGTGACATCGGTTCTATTTGAACATGGAGAAGTGCTCTTTTGCAATGTGCAACATCAAATATTTGGGGTATGTAATTGACTCTGCAGGCATTCACGTCGATCCAGACAAAGTACGGATCCTCAAAGATTGGCCCATTCCTAGAAGAATTCAATAACTAAGAAGTTTTCTTGGTTGGGCTAATTTCTACTCATGGTTCATACTCAGCTTCAGTCACATAGCTAGCCCTTGAATCAGTCGACGAAGGGAAACGGGAAAACTCTCTTCCAATGGACAGCGACACATCAAGCATCTTTTGAATAGATCAAACACAGGCTCTACACTGCACCAGTACTTGTGTTACCTGATTTGCATTAGCCCTTTGAGATTGAGACGGATGCATCGGCCTATGCCTTGGGCGCAGTGATCACTCAGTCTGGTCACCCAGTCGCTTTTCATTCCGAGACTTTTAACGACACGGTTAGAAGATACTCAACATACAAAAAATAACTATATGCCATTGTGCAAGGTCTCAAGCAATGGAGGCATTACATCCTTGGCAAGGAGACGGTCATTCTTAATGATCACAGGCCTCTACAGTTCGCTCTAACACAATCAAATTTGTAGAGAAACCGACAACTCAAGTGGATTAATCACCTACAACAATTTCAGTTGGTGATTAAGTATCGAAAAGGAAAGGCTAATGCCGCTGCAGATTGCCTCAATCGACCACCCATTACTCTCATTTTGATAGTGATGAGTATGCAGGGTTACGACATGACCATTTGGAAACAGTTGTATGAGGACGACAGCGAATTCTCAGCAGTCTACAGACAGTTACAGACTAACAAGTCATCGACCTTAGACTCCGACTACTTCCTGAAAGATACCTTTCTATACAAGCTTGGACAGCTTTGTGTACCGACCGGTGAGCAACGAAAACAACTCATTTGGGACGTGCACTACAACAAGACCGCATGACACTTTGGAGTAGCAAAGACACTTGCTATTCTGCAGAAGTATTTCTTTTGGCCTACACTTAAATCTGATGTCAACAAGTACATTCGATCATGCGTGGTTTGTGCCATTGCTAAGACACCTAATCAACAACAGGGATTGTACACACCTCTGCCAGTTCCTAGTCGACCATGGGAATCTATTTCTATGGACTAGTTGATGGGTTATCCTACTACCAAACATTAGCATGATGCGATATTATTAGTAGTCGACCGATTCTCTAAGATGGCCATTCTCATGCCATGTAATAAGACCACGACAACACAACAAATTTCTCAACTCTTCTTTACACATGTTTGGAAACACTTTGGTTTACCCACAACCATCATTTCCGACCAAGATGCCAGATTCATTAGCATCTTTTGGAATACCCTCTGGAAACAGCTAGACACACAACTCTCATTGTCGACAGCTTTCCATCCTCAGACCGACGAACAAATGAAAGTTGTGAATCACTTGGTAGTACAACTGCTTCGCATGTTCAATCACCAGCATTGACGCGCATGGGATGATAGTCTTCCATACATACAACACAGCTACAATTTTCCTTAGCACAACTCTACAGGAAAGAGTCCATTCAAAATCTGTTATGGATTTTAACCCTCAGCGCCTATTGAATTGATCAACTCCTCGACACAGCTGAACTCCGACATAGACCGCAACAAGCGAGAAGTTGATAAAGAAGTCAAGTTTTGAGAGCATATTTGCGACGTTCAGCGAGAAGCACAGGATATGTTGCATAGAGCAAACAAGAAATCTAAGGCCCGACAAGACAAGCATCGCATTCCTCATACATTTCTCATTGGGGATAAGGTCTGGCTACATCTTAAGAAGGAGCGCTTCACGGGTCCTTTTAAGAAGTTAAAACCTTTGCGATATGGTCCATACAGTATTCTTCGATAGATTGGTGAGAACGCTTTCCAACTCGACATTCCTGCTTGTTTGGGTCTGCATCCAATCTTCAATGTGGATATACTTCAACCATACCATGCACCCTTGCTGGAACAGAATGACTTCTCAACAATAGAACCTGCAGACATCAATCCAGATGTTAAGGAGCCTGTTCCTTGAGACACCATTGTGGGACGACGGGTATGCCTTACAAGGACGGACACAATTCCCTTGTTTCAGGTTGCCAAAGCTAGCCAGATCCCATCTCAAGGAAAGTGGTACTCTGCAACTAAAGTGATCGACAAGTTTCCTCACCTTCGCGAGAAAATAATGGGGTCCATTGTTTTCTTAAGGAAGGAGGTCTAATCCACATCGCAGTTGGAATTTGTTATCGGATGCTAACTTCGACACATTCTCGACTATTCTTCGCGGCTGATACAACTTTGACAAGTTTCGACGCGATGGGACTTCAACAACTTCAGCACTTCGACATACTGCGACATGTTCCATACCTTCAACATGTTCAGCAACCTCACAGTTCATGAC
>BSBM01000026.1:2857500-2872500 GCA_027924585.1 Larix kaempferi | reverse complement strand
TCATCATCATCACCATCATCAATTCATCACCATGATGATGATGATGGTGATGAGGATGAAGAAGATGATGACGATGGTAATGAATATAATGTTGATGATGATGATGAAGATGATGATGATGATGGAGATGTTGATGAGGAAGAGGGAGATGGAAACGATGATGAAGATGTTGATAGTGATGATGATGGTGATGATGAGATGATGATGATGATGATGATGGTAATGGTGATGAGGAAGGGGGAGATGAAATGATGATGAAGATGTTGATGGTGATGATGATGGTGATGATGAGATGATGATGATGATGATGATGATGATGATGATGATGATGATGATAATGGTGATGGTGATCATGATGTTGATGATGATGACGATTGTGATGAACATGATGATGATGATGATGAAGAATATGATGATGATGGAGATGTTGACGAGGAAGGGGGAGATGACAATGATGATGAAGAGGACGACAATGATGATGATGATGATGTAGATGAATCATCATCATCATCATATTCATCACCATCATAATTATCATCCTCATCACCATCATTCTCATCACCATCACCATCATCATCATCATCATCATCATCATCATCACTACCATCATCATCATCATCCTCATCATCATCTTCATCACCATCATCATCATCATCAACATCTTCATCATCATCACCATCATCACCGTCATCATCATCTCATCATCATCATCATCACCATCAACATCACCATCAACATCTTCATCATCATTGTCATCTCTGCCTTCCTCATCAACATCTCCAGCATCATGTTCAACTTCATTACCATCATTCTCATCACCATCACCATCGTCACCATCATTATCATCATCATCACCATCATCATCATCATCATCCTCATCATCATCTTCATCAGCATCGTCATCATCATCAACATCTTCATCATCATCACCATCATCATCATCATCATCATCATCATCTCATCATTATCATCATCACCATCATCATCACCATCAACATCACCATCAACATCTTCATCATCATTATCATCTCCCCCTTCCTCATCAACATCTCCATCATCATCTTCTCCATCATCATCATCATCATCTTCATCACCATCGTCACATCATCAACATCTTCATCTCCATCATCATCATCATCTTCTTCATCCTCATCACCATCATCATCATCACCATCATCATCATCATCATCACCATCACCATCATCATCATCACCATCATCATCTCATCATCATCATCATCACCACCATCATCAATCATCACCATCATCATCACCATCATCATCACCATCTTCATCACCATCAACATCTTCATCATCATTGTCATCTCCCCCTTCCTCATCAACATCCCCATCATCATCTTCTTCTTCATCATCATCAACATCATCTTCTTCTCCATCACCATCGTCATCATCATCAACATCTTCATCACCATCACCATCATCATCATCATCATCATCTCATCATCACCATCATCATCCTCATCACCATCATCCGCATCATCATCATCATCATCATCATCATCACCATCATCATCATCATCCTCATCATCATCTTCATCACCATTGTCATCATCATCAACATATTCATCAGCATCAGCATCATCATCATCATCATCATCTCATCATCACCATCATCATCCTCATCACCATCATCCGCATCATCATCATCATCATCATCACCATCATCATCATCATCCTCATCATCATCTTCATCACCATTGCCATCATCATCAACATCTTCATCATCATCATCATCATCTTCATCACCATCGTCATCATCATCAACATCTTCATGACCATCACCATCATCATCACCATCAAAATCTTCATCATCATTGTCATCCCCCCCTTCCTCATCAACATCTCCATCATCATTATCTTCTTCTTCATCACCATCGTCCTCATCATCAACATCTTCATCACCATCACCATCGTCATCATCATCATCACCATTGTCATCATCATCATCAACATCTTCATCACCATCACCATCATCATCATCATCATCATCATCATCTCATCATCACCATCATCATCCTCATCACCATCGTCCGCATCATCATCATCATCACCATCATCATCATCATCCTCATCATCATCTTCATCACCATTGTCATCATCATCAACATCTTCATCATCATCATCATTATCTTCATCACCATCGTCATCATCATCAACATCTTCATGACCATCACCATCATCATCACCATCAACATCTTCATCATCATTTTCATCCCCCCCTTCCTCATCAACATCTGCATCATCATTATCTTCTTCTTCATCACCATCGTCATCATCATCAACATCTTCATCACCATCACCATCGTCATCATCATCATCTCATCATCACCATCATCATGCTCATCACCATCATCCTCTTCATCATCATCATCATCGTCGTCGTCATCATCACCATCACCATCATCATCCTCATCATCATTTTCATCACCATTGTCATCATCATCATCATCATCATCATCTTCATCACCATCATCATCATCAACAACATCTTCATGACCATCACCATCATCATCACCATCAACATCTTCATCATCATTGGCATCTCCCCCTTCCTCATCAACATCTCCATCATCATCATCTTCTCCGTCATCATCATCAACATCTTCATCTCCATCATCATCATCTTCTTCATCCTCATCACCATCACCATCATCATCATCATCATCATCACCACCACCAACACCATCATCATCATCATCCTCATCATCCTCATCATCATCCTCATCATCGTCCTCCTCTTCATCATCATTTTCATCCCCCCCTTCCTCACCAACATATCCATCATCATCATCTTCTTCATCATCATCAACATCATCTTCATCACCATCGTCATCATCATCAACATCTTCACCATCATCACCATCATCAATTCATCACCATGATGAATTGATGATGGTGATGATGGTGAAGATGTTGATGATGATGACGATGGTGATGAAGATGATGTTGATGATGATGAAGAAGATGATGATGATGGATATGTTGGTGAGGAAGGGGGGGATGAAAATGATGATGAAGAGGAGGACCATGATGATGAGGATGATGATGATGATGAAGAAGATGATGATGATGGTGATGTTGATGAGGAAGGGGGAGATGACAATGATGATGAAGATGTTGATGGTGATGATGATGGTGATGATAATGATGACGATGATGGTGATGGCCATGAAGATGTTGATGATGATGACGATGGTGATGAAGATGATGATGATGATGGAGATGTTGATGAGGAATGGGGAGATGACAATGATGATGAAGAGGAGGACGATGAGGATGATGAGGATGATGGTAATGATGATGAAGATGATAATGATGATGATGATGAAGATGATGATGATGATCGTCATGATCATCATCTTCATCATCATCATCATCATCACCATCATCCTCATCACCATCATCCTCATCATCATATTCATCACCATTGTCATCATAATCAACATCTTCATCATCATCACCATTATCATCATCATCATCTCATCATCATCATCATCATCATCACCATCATCATTATCATCAACATCTTCATCATCATTTGCTCCGGGGTCACAGAACCCAAACCATCACATTTGTCAGACAAACCTTCGTAGTGAACTATGGGTTTTCCATCTTGTAGCCGAAGGGAAACATAATACCATGAATCGTCACCATTTCCAAGATGAAACTCAAGACTGCTGGAAACACTCCTCGGACGATGGGCGTGGGTCCTAATGAATTGAGAAACTAATTGAGGGAAAACGCAGTGAGAATTTGAGATGGTTGAATAGTGAAATGCATGCAGAATGAATGAAGAGTGGGTGGCGAGAGAAATGGCTTTGGGACGTTGTATGAGAGGAAATGGCAATGGGAATTGATTGATAAGGTCAAATTAAATTCGCACGGTCGTAATAAAATACACTTGTGTCTTCCATTGTCAGTTGCACTTCAATCTTGAAGGTGGTAGCCTTGGGACTAGACACAGGTCGCAGGTTCGAATCTCCTCAGTTCAGTTTGTCCCCTGTTATTTTTTCGTTGCAACTTATATGTTTTCTTTAATTTCATTTGTCAACTTTACGTATCCCTTTATATGTTTTCTTTAATTTCCTTTTTCAACTTTATGTATCCCCTTGAGAAAGAAAATTAAAGAAAACATATAAAGGGATACATTGTTTTTAAAAAATAAAATGTGTGTGCAAATAACACGTACGCGCAACTACGCGTGCACGCATGTAAATCCACATGCGTGCCTATAGACACACGTGCACACTGTTACGCGTGCGCACCACATTTGCGTGCACGCGTGTCTAAATTCAAATTTTTTTTGGTTCCCTTGCAGGCTTGGAATTAGCTTTGGATTGCACCTTGAGGCTCGGTCTGATTTATGTCTTATTTATGGTAGAACACATCAAATGCTGTAACTTCATGTTTTTCACAACTAGTTCCGCATATGCTCCATGAGTGCACTGCAGATGAAATTGCACACACTTGTCTAGCTCTGTGTGCAGATTCTAAATATATAATTTTTGAATAGATTTGTTGTTGTTTTCTATTTTTAATTCATTTTTAACTGCACTTATGTCAAATTTCTAAAAAACATAGGTCGTTTATTTGGCCTATAACTTTTGATTGGCTTACATATTTTGAAAATGGAAAAGAACCTACAATAGAGTATGAAAATACCTACAACCTAAAAAAAAAAAGTATTTTGATTATTTTTAGACCATGATATGGTGGATCAACACTTGACCATGTCATTTTATGGCTTCATTGACTTCGGTAATTTAAAAAATATATAAAATTAACTTTTAAAATTTTGAAAAATTAGCCCCGCACAAGATTTGTCTATTCCTACGCCTCTACATATTTTTTTTCTCATAAATTGAAAATTTACATAGCAAACAGGTGGGTCAACAAAAACGTGTGCATTATGTTTTAGAAAACAAATAACATACCAATCTTCGAATAATGACATTTTGGGGTGGTTATACCACTTTTCCATAAATAAAAGTTATATATCCGGAAGGTCGTCCGTTTTTCTACGTTTCATATTTTTACACCTAATTGGAAAAAAATTTGTAGATACCTCTAATAATTGATTTTAATGATAATATTTTTATTTTTCCAAAATGTCATTGCAACTAACGTGTCATAATTGGGTATCATTACCTTGCACAAGCCCAGATGTCAAATGGACATTTCAAATATTTTCTTAATGGTTAACAATGGCATGTTCATTTCAGATCTACGTGTCAAATACATGCTAGCATGAAAAAAAATTCATTGTCTACCCTAGGTCTCCCCCCAACAAAGCAAATGGCCCCTTGGTAAGATACCTAAGAAAATGGTCTCTAGGCTACCTCATTCGAGATACGTCAAGATGAGTATTCCATAGTTTCAATCCGAAGACAAGGATTTGGGTGATATTCAATATTGGATTGGGACAATGCAACACCCATCCATTCGGTTCCAATCTTTCCATTTTCCCATTAGTTTATAAAGAAGGCATGTGGTTTGATTCACATATTGCAGCTGCACAAGAAATTGATCATGTTGAGTCCATTGATGCTCTTTGGTAAGGAGTTTGCAAAGATATCTTTTCCATAATTTATTATGTATTCATATCAGATCATGTATGTTTTAACATCAATAAGCATTCATATGAATCTCCTCCATCACCAGACGATGAGTTTCATGGGGCCTTTGCACATGCTTTTTTCCTACACTACTTTGATACTCTGGTGCATGATCATGGCGTCCACAACATCTTCATCAAGTTTGTTACCTAGAAGCAGTTCATTCAGCTCATTCATGTGAAGAACAAGACATTGTGAATACATTCTGATTATTAATGTGCCATGTCCATTCTTGAGGGGGGGTTTTCTTCCCAAGTGGTTTTCCCTCTTTCCTTGTTTTACATGGACAAATATTTGTTTTTTGTAAAGGGTGACCATAAGCCTCCTTTGCATGAGACCTAATTTTTCTTTCATATCACTCTAATTCAATATTAAGGAGGGGTGTTAGAACATTAAAAACCCACTTCATACTTAGGATATAATTTATTAATCATTTTTTATTAATTTCCTAGGTGTTGACTAGGTAGTTGGCCTCATTTTGGATTAGTATGCCACCCCTTTCCATCATGATCCTCAAAAGAGAACTTGGAAATATTTTGGATAATATTATATCATATTTATGACTGTCATGAATTAGTAAGAGCACTTTCCTGCTTTAGACAATTGTGTCTTGCTTTTTCTGCTTTTAGTGGACAAGGATAAAGCTAGTTTGACTTGGCAAGATGTCTATTATTAGGCCAACTCATCGTCCATCTTATTTTCTCCAAAATCCATCATCACATTTGCTTTTCATCACTCATTAGCTTCCATACCCGATTTAGCTTATTCATGAGCCTCTTGATAGATTTGGAAAGTGATTTTGCCACCTAGGGGTTCTTTAGATTTTAGTAAGCTTGCCTTTTGTGAGCTTTCAAACTTGCCTCTAAGGAATTAGAATTCTCTCTTGAGGATGTATTATATATTGTATTATTATTTATGAATAATGCACAATGATTTTTTCTCAAATTGATCCTATATTATTCTTCTCATATTCTCTGGAAATATTCTAAGTGAAGTTGTCTTATTGAATCTAGATCTAGGCAATCTAAATACTAACATTTGCAAACCAGTATGTGCCAAAAGACACCTACTAAGGTTTGTGGAAAACTTAGTAGCAGTTCAAAGAGGAAAATTTTAATATCTATGAAACAAAATTTAAAAACTATATTAAACATGCATATATATGAAACTAAAATCAATTAAGAAAATCTAAACTAATAACGAACACATCCTCTAACATACAGGTGAAAAAAATGTAGGTTTTAACATTGATAATTGGTGTAATGGGTGAGTATGACATGGCGAGGGTTCTCCTTCAACCCTTGACATTTTGAACAACCACATATTACCTGGGTGTCATAAAAGAGATATAGCTCATGAATAATTATCGTTAATGACCCAGGATTGCATCTTGAAGATAGCATGTTACAATTGGTGGGGTAAAGTAGCTTCCCATTTTCATCTATGAACTGCTTGCGGTATTTGATCCTAATAAGAGCTTATGAAGTTTTGCAATTGGTGGAATATTCTATGCATCTGAATTGATCCTAAATTATGATTATACATTATATAATACATTAATATTCATATTCACATGGATAAGTAACATAAATTCAAATGGATAGTCAAGTTATAGATAAAACCTGAACTTATTGGAAATGGAAAGGGAGAACTCGTCGAACTTTAAACAAGATGGAATGAGCAGGAATATGAAGAATTGGCCATTTGATGCTATAAAATTCTCTCCCTGCATTGAGGCAAATCAACAATCAATATACGTCTTTATAGTCCTAAAATATTTTTGAGCACCATTTAACAATCTAACTTACAATTTAGTATGGAAACCATTTTGTAAGAATAAGGTGAGTTTAAGCAACATATGTATACTATAAAATATTGTAATTGATGTGGCTTAATCCTAAAAGAACATTTGAGATGACTATTAAATTTTAAGTTGAAACATCAAATGATTCATAGGATTTTTAAATTCAACCGGTGTGCCCAATCTACAACCACCACACTAGTGTGACTTTAACATTAGGACGCACCTGGGAAACATCACAATGAACGCACTATATATAAATATTTGAAAAATACCCCACAAAAGAAAATATATGCTATATTTGATAGTGGATATTTATTGATGCATTTTACAAAAATATGCATACTGGTGTGTTTAGTATCCATAAGTGCCCGGGGCATCATAATTTGTATATGCACCTAAGCATGATATCTGTTTCTTAATATTTATTTTTATTTTTTTATTATATGGTTATATGGTGCCACGTTAAACCTTAAATGCACCAGTGCATTTATGTCCTATACGCACTAGTGCGGCATAATCTTAAGTGCATCGTAATGCCGAAACTTAAAATTAAAAAAAGTGTAGTAGTTATTTTTTCCCTAAACTGAAAAAGGAGAGGGAATTTTAATTTCTAAAACTAATTTGAAAAGGTGTTTAAAAGTAAAAAACCTAAACATTAATTCATTCTTTTTCCAAAATTTCAAGGGAAGGGTTTTAGAAGAGAGACTTACGCTAAAGGAGTTTGGAGCAACTAGATTATTCCGAGGATCAAAATTTATTAGGTATGGTGAATCAATCAAAACGATGCATAGTTTGAAATTTCAAGTATGTAAAATATTACTATTGATCTTATTATCCTAACTAAGATTAGTGTTTTCTTGTGTACCACCGGAATCCATGTTAACATTTTGTTCGTTCATTGTGTGGGTTTACACTCTGCAATTGAAAATTTATCTATTATTTTAATAATTTGGGAATTATTACAAATTTAATAAACAAAAAACAATGAATAAAATGACAAAAAAAATGGAATTTACCTATCCAATTGACTTGATGATGAGTTGGTGGATGGATTTAGATCATGTTGGAGTGGAAATGGTGAGTTTGGTGGCTTGTAACGACGCGCACACGGAGAGTGAGTCGCGCTCGGCTACAAAGGGTAGAATTACAAAGACTTTGCCCTGATTTTTTTATAATTTTAACAGGAGAGCGTGCGCGCATTTGAGTGCTTACACACCAAAAATGCGCACACGTAGCAGTGTGCACGCGCCTCAGTTCGGTACTGAACCTAGAAGCGCATGCACGTTACCTTAGGTGCGTGTGCGTGATCATTTTCTCCCTGGTAGCGTGGCCCCGTTGCAACACTTTTGGGGAGCAACTTTGTGCGCCCGCCCAAGAGTATTTGCATTTAGTAGAATTTGCTTGTAATAATGGATATAAAGCTTCATTAAAAATGAGCCCATTTCAATTATTGTATGGTCGAAAATGCCACATGCGTGTGTCTTTGGATAACCATGTGGATAGGATTGTTCTAGGACCTGACATGTTAAAGGAGATGGAACAGATGGTGAAAGAAGTGCAACAAAACTTAAAATTTTCCTGGGATCGACATAACAGTTATGGAGATTTAAAAAAAACTCCGAGAGAGTTCAACGTTGGCGATCATGTATATCTAAAGGTAAAACCAAAGAAGAGCACCTTGATCTTGGGAAGGTGTTCCAAGTTGGCACCCATGTATTGTGGGACTTTATAAGTGTTAGCTAAGATAAAGCCAGTAGCCTATCAGCTTGCACTTCCCCCTACTATAAAAGTACACAATGTATTTCATGTTTCCTTGTTAAAAAAATACGTGCATGATGCTACTCATGTAATTAATTGGAATATGATTCAGGTAGAACCCGAGGGCAAGTTCCAGACCGAACCTTTCTGCATCCTAGACAGGAAGGAACGTATGTTATGTAATCGATCCATCGTTCATATAAAAGTGCAATGGAAGCACTTCAACCCTCAAGAGGTGACATGGGAAATGGAGGATAAAATGTGAAAGGCATATCCCTCCATGTTCTGGAATGAGCAAGAGAACTCAGAATAAAGAACACTAAGGATGGTGTTAAGAATAAGGGGGGGGAATGTGATATCCCCAAGAAATTATTATTTTATTTTGATTTAGTATTTGTGACAATATTTTCAAAAAAACAATTATTTTTGTAAGTGTTATTTAAAAACTCAAAAACACTCACAAGAAGTGTGAGTGACACTTTGCACAACAAAGTATTTATTTTATTATTTTATAAAAAAGGCACTTGGAGAATTCAGCTAAATGAGGGGACACCACCATGGCATAGAGAACATGTGTAAAGCAAGCAAGGGATATGTTTACCAATGAAATCCAATATAAAATCTCAACTACCAAACAAAATCCTAAATAATAGGGATTGAAGGATTGATTGAAGATTTGATTGGGATGGCATATTATATTGGTGCAATGAGATAGCATGGGATGTCGTGTTGTGCATTGAGAAACTATGTCGAGTGTTTCTCTCTTTCATAAGTCCATCGTTGCTTGTTACAGACTCTGAGAGAGAGAGAGAGTTGCGTGGAAGTGTTGCTTGGCGTTCTAGTGCATCATTGGTGATCCAACTTGAGGGTGGAGTTGGGATAACCATGGTGGTGTTTCTCTCTCCTATGGTTGGGAGGAGTTGATTCTCCAAGCAAGCGGTTTCATTGTTTCAAGTAAGTAGATTCTCGGATATTTATACGAGTCATTTCAGTGGTGAAAGTTATTACTATAAATTGTTCTATATTTTATTTTGACCATGGCGATATGGTTTGGATTTTTGGTTAACGACAGAATAAATGAAGTTTAAAGTATAGATTTTTATTTTATGATGAATGATTATTGTGCTCTTCGATTTCATTCTGGTTTTGAAAATAGTAAAGAACACATATTTGTATTCTTGTATATTTTTTGTTTATTAGTGAGTTTTTCTATATATGTACGTATATTTGGTTAGTTGATCAAAAACCTGTGTGATGTATATAGTCATATTAAAATATTAATTTGATCCCCTATAGTGTATGTGATTTGATATACTGTGGAATTATTTTACACTAGAATTTATTGTCATAGAATCTCTGTGTTATGTTGTATAATCATAATATAAAGATTATGTTTAGGATGGAAAACCTTGTTTAAGAGTATTAACCTGAGAAGGTATGAATAATCCAATAGAGGCAGATCGCAACACTCAACGTTAGTTTCTGTGTAAAATTCTTTCAGATTGAGTCTTTGTCTGAAAGCATGACTAGAGAAGGCCTCCGATTTTCTAAACAGATAAATCTGGAACTCTGCTAAGTGTATTTTTTTATACAAATTGAAATCCTCTAAGAAAGTTCTGGTTTTCTATTCCAATCTTTTTAAGTGCAAGTTTTCTATTAAGTCAATCTGGAGATCATTATATAAGTTTTTATGATTTCAACCTTTGACCTCCTCTACATATCTTCTGAGATCGTTTAGAGCAGGTAATGAATGCATACCGGATTGTTTTGTAAGTCGATTATCCTTTTTCCCTTTTAATAATTGGCCTATGGTTCGATTGCCCTTGAAATCGTGGAATTAAATTCCGGTACTGTTTTTCCTCCTTATTCATTTTACTCTCGAATGACTTGGGGAGGAAGATAAAGTTCATAGATCTTGTTTTAAATTTAGTACGTAAGGGAACTTTGTAGTTGTTGAGATCATTATAATAAAATGAAGAAAATAAGTCTTGTATAATTTGTCACTACATATAGACCGAGACAGGTTGAGAGGTTTTCAATAAATATATGTACATAGATCTGAATCTGGGTTAGAATAAACGGTTTAAAATATATGTGTAGGTAAAGGATTTAATATTGCTATATATGTATTGTGGTTAATGTAACTTCTTAGTATTTGAACGGTTTAAAATATGTATATATGTAAAAGGTTTAATTTTGGTATATATCTATTGTGGATAATGTAACTTCTTATTATTTGAATAATAAGGTAGTTTATATATATATATATATATATAATAATTTACATATTTGATTATATTGAAAAAGGACTTAATTTTAGTTCTATGGATTATATTGAAAAGAGGTTATGTTAGTAAATTCATGTCTTGAAAAAAATTGGTATTCATATTACATCATGGAATAGAAGTTTAAAATATATATGTGGTTATACATTGTAGTTTTATGTCTAGTATCTTTTAGAAGTAGTGAAGGTGTCTGCTTGCTATAGAAGGAAGAAGTTTTCTACTATATAAACGTAGGTAGGACAACATACCTGCTTTATGAAATTATAGAAAATTTATATGAAGAAGAAAATATATTAAAATCTTGTGAATATCTTCTTTGTGCTAAAAGAACCATGCTAGGAGGTTAGATTTCATTAGTTTAGTAAAAGTTTTAAAAATATCCATTTTTACAGGGTTGTTACAGTGTAGTTGTTTCAAGATGAAACAACTGAATCAAGGTGGGAGGACATTTCTTCTCCCAACCTTGATTCCACCATGGTGGCATCATAAAGTATTGCAACACCTCACATACAAATATCTAAAAGAGTGTATGGTTCTAGGATTTAAAAATTGAGTTAGTTGCCATTTTAATATTTTATATGAGAAATCAATATTAATGTTTTTGTGTTTCCAAAGGTGCATGCGAAGGAGATTGAGCACATGCCTCCACCTGTGTTAAGCAGATCACCTGCCATGCAGGTAACTTATGTGAAATTAATTATATATTTGATGTGAAATTCATTGTGTTTGTATGGTTAATTTACATGTTTTTTATTCTAATGAAATGTATTTCATATGTTTATGTAGGTTCCATCTCCGACCATATGATCACCATATGCACACATTCCTGTGTATATTCCACATAGTTTTGTTTTTCCACATTTCATGTTGATTCAGGTGACTGGGCACTCTGCTCCTGTGATCGACAATCCTGTATCTCCTCGTAGGCCGCTCCCAACCATTATACAACCATTGGGGGTATATCACCACACACACCCATCCACTCATGTGTTTCCTCCTCCTGTCCAACATTTGGCTCCATATGTCTTAGCCACACCAGATCCATCCATTTCCCATACATATACTCCTTCCCATTTACCTACATTAGTCCCCATCCCCCTACCTACATAATCCCCCAACCCCTACATACATCATCCCATGTCCCCCTACCTACATCAGCCCCGACCCCCTTACCTGCATTAGACCCCGCCCCCTTACCTACATCAGCCCATGCCCCCTACGTACATCACCCCCCTCCACCACCATTGCATCAAAGCAATTTGTGCAATCCAGTGCTCCACTTCCTAGCCCAAAAGGGCAATCTCCTGCATCGCCTCTGATTTCACGATGAGATTTATAAGTTCTTTAAAATATTATAAAGCATTAATGAATTTCATAAAATAATGCACTTTGGTATTATGTATTAATGATTTTTCTAATTGTTGTAGGGAGGCATTTCCAAGAGATTGGGATCAAGGAGACAGACACCCTCATCATGACATGTTTTCTCGCCTTAGGTGAGTACTCAAGATTTGAATTCTAATTGTATATTTTTAAGTGTAGTAATTTATATAATTGTGGGAAAGCTTGCATGTTTTTGTTTCCCTTTTAGACCACACCCAGACGCAGGAGGGCCCAATCTTCCTCCATCTTAAAGAGGAGGAAGATTGATTTTGGAGACGAGCATCGGGGTGCTGATGGTGTCCAGGGTGATTGAGACACCCACTATGTACATTAGCCACAATGTGGAATTTTTTGCAGGAGATGCTTATTTATGTATAGGATATGAGCCACCCTTATTCCATTTTTGGGCATGCGTGCATCCATTATTGGGAACAATGCTCCATTTTTTATAAAAATATAATTTTGAACAAATTTCAAATACAAATTTACAACTTTCATTTAGTGTATATGACAGAGTGTTTATGGATTCTAACATTATTTATGTTTATTTGATGTTATATATCATGACTTTTACTTGGTTCATGGTGAATGTGATTGGTTCATGGTGAATGCGATGTTATATGTATTATTGAAAAAAGGTATTTGTTGGACCTTAACGCGTGATTATGTTTGCCAAAAATGGAGATAAGAAACATATTGATGATGTGTACTTAGTTCTAGGACTAAAATGCACCAAGAGCATAATGTTCCCACTCAGGATGATAAGTGAAATTCAAAACTCAATGAATGCATATAAAGCTAAGGTTTTTTATCAAACACATCTTTGGCATTTGAGGTTTGAAAACTTGCACTTTGGAGGTTTAAGCCTAAGAAAGAAAATGGTTATGAGACAAAATGACATGAATAGAAGGTCTATAAGCTAAATAATGTCTTGTATGGTTTGAACAAAGTCCTAGATCTTGATATATCAAAATAGACAACTATTTGAATATATAACAATGGGTTTAAGGGATGGTGCGAGGTAATGATACCCACTTATGACACGCTATTTGCAATGGCATGCTGGAAAAATAGAAATCTTATCATTAAAATGAATTATTAGAGGTACCTACAATTTTTTTTAGAATTAGGTGTAAAAAGATGAAACGTAGAAAAACGGATCACCTTCCGAAATATATAACTTTTATTTATGTAAAAGTGGTATAACCACCCCAAAATGTCATTATTTTAAAATTGGTACGTTATTTTTTCTCTAAAACATAATGCATATGTTTGTGTTGGTCCATCGGTTTGTTATGTAAATTGTCAAATTATGAGGAAAAAAATATGTAGAGGCATAGGCAACAGACGAATCTCGTGCAGGGTTATTTTTCCAAAAATTTAAAAGTTAATTTTATATTTTTTTTAAATTACGAAATTCAATGAAGCCTTAAAATGACATGTTCGAGTGTTTTTCCACCATATCATGGTCTGAACATAATCTTTTTTTTTTAGCTTGTAGGTATTCTTGTACTCTTGTGCGGGTTCTTTTCCGTTCTCGAAATAGGTAAGCCAACCAAAAGTTATAGACCAAATAAACAACCTATATTTTTTACAAATTTGACATGAGTGCAATTAAAATGAATTAAAAATAGGAAAACAATAACAAATATATTAAAAAATATATAGTTAGAATTTGCACACATAGCTCGACAAGTGTGTGTAATTTTATCAGTAGTGCACAAGTGGAACGTATGCAGAACTAAGCATGAAAAACATGGAGTTGCAGAAATCGGTGTGTTCTGCCATAACTTAGACTGAGCCTCAAGGTTTGGAAATCTGAAGCTAATACCAAACCTGCAAGGGCGCCAAAAAAAAATTGAATCCAAACACGCGTGCGCAAATGTGCGCACACGTCGATGCGTGCACGTGTAGGGATGAGCACGCATAGTGGCGCACATGCATTTCTATGCGTGCACATGTAGAAAGCGTGCACGCGTTATTTTTCACACCTTGAATTTTACTTATCTCTCCCTAAACCCCCCCTCCCTCTCTATAACCCCACCCCCTCTCTTCCTATCCACCCAATCTCCCCCTACTCTCTTCCACTCTACCCAATCCCTCCTCCATCCCTCACCCCTCTCTTCTCTCATTCA
>BSBM01000026.1:2737500-2852500 GCA_027924585.1 Larix kaempferi | reverse complement strand
ATTTTGGTTGAACTTAAATCACCTAGTTCACATTTAATTGCTTGGAATATTTAATGTATATTTTACATGCTTGCATGATGATTAAGTTTCATTCTTTATTAGAGCATTTAATGACATATTTATTCATTCTAATCATATTTGAGCTCGTTACAAGTTATAGGGTTTCACAAAGACTTTGTTATTAGTCTTAGAAATTTTATTAAGTCACATTATACATATTTTAATATGTTTTAATATTATATATTAATAGTTTATCTCTTAGCCCCAAGGGTTAGCTCAATTGGTAAGATGTGTGAACACTCTCTTGGTAAGGGGGGAGGTCATGAGTTCGAGCTTTGAGTCCTTAGGGGTTAGGCCAACCACTATTTCTGGCCGACGATTTTCCTTCCTTACCATCCACGAAATGTGGGGAAGTATTGGTAGGTTTTCCGTGTGCAACCGTTTACACACACAAAAAAAGAAGTTTTTCTCTTATATTTTTAATTTATTTTGTTATATTTATTTCTAGCATTTTCATTTGAATCAAAGTACTATTGTTAAGAATATAATTTACTTGTGGATTCATTTCGCACCTTAAGTATCTAGTTTTATTTCATATAGTATAGTTTTATTTCATATAGTATGGATTTAAGATTAAAATTAACTTTCACATATTCACTTAAAGTAATATCCTCTACTTAGGAAAGCCCGAAAGCCTCCCTAGATTTTTTAGATTTGGATTAAAAAGAAAATATTAGTTGAAAAAATCGATTATGTGGTCACATTAATAACCTATCCAAATTTACCTTTGGCTTTTATAAGCTATGACCTTTTTCATGTAAATACAAGTTAAAAAGTAACATTCATCATTGTAATACATTACTTGTCTTTGTTTTATTTCCTTTCTCATTGGCATTTCTTAATAGATTGGAATGACTCGCTGGTTTGTATAGTTAGTTCTTGCTTTGTAAAGTTAGGTTTTGCTTTTCTTCATATATAAAGTGCATCTCCATTCTCAATTCTCATTTATGTTATTTGATGTATTTTTTTTTCTTTCATATTTTTAATTTATTTACTTTCTTTTATTTTTATGTTTTTTAATTTTATCGTTTTTTATTCTTCATTGTTAATTTATTTTTCTTTCTTTTATTTTTATGTTGTGTAATTATATAGTTATTTATTTTTTGTTTGTGTTTTTTTCAGTGAAAAAAAAACGTAATATTGTTATTTATAAGTATAAATCAAATAGTACAACGATGTACCAGATTTGTAATGTACATAATCTGCAAAAAGTTTCAAAATTATATAAAAGTCTTTCAACACAAAAGTATAAAAACTTAATCTATCATATGTATCAAGTCTTCCAAAATTGACAGTAAGCAAAGAACTCAAAATTACTCCAGAAAATAAATTGAGCCATGTGATTCAGAATTGGAATCCATAAATTCCACCCAAATCAACAAACCTTCTTCATTCTCCAGAGCCTCTTTCGACGGTGCATCAGCCATAGAATTATTTTCCCTATAGATATGCTGCATTAAAAATACTGAACAGAGATTGAGTTCATGCCTAACTCGATTGCACCAATGGATTAATGATGTGACTTGAAGCTAGAAGTCACCGTTTTCCCATTTGATTGTGACTCGAGAATCCCCAAAGATAGTAACATCAACTAGCCCAAATATGTTTGCCATCCTGACAACCATCCAAAGAGCAAGTATTTCTGCTTTCATATTGGTAACTCTGCCACATTTAAGCCGAAATGTAAAGTAATGTTTAGAGCTAAGAAATATGACCCCACCAGCTGCACAATGACCCAATGCAGCTGCACCATCAAAAAATATAATAGGTCTATCCACATGAAAGTTTGAAAAATCAACCTTCCTCAGCTTACTATGGATCTGTTTTCCTTGATAAATGGCAAGAAGCTTAAGAACGGAATTGCTGGCCACCATAACATTCGAAGGACAGTCATCAAAAATAGCATGATTTCTAGAATGCCATATATTCCAACATATGAAAATAGGCAGAGTATAAAAGGATCTATTCTCTGAGATCCAACAGTGCATGCTAGAATTGAAATCAGAATTCCCCCAAACCTACAAAATCTATAAAAAATGACACACCTGCTCCCAAACCCGCTTGGCAAAGACACACACCATAAATAGATGATCCCTACTCTCATCACTGATTTTATACAAAATACAAATGTTTGGACCAATGCAACCCTTCATTTTCATATTGTCCCATGTTTTAAGCCTGTCCTAAAATACAAACCACAAAAAACATTTGAGCTTCAACGGAATCTTCCACTGCCAGATAGCACCATACCACCAGTGCTTTGGAAAGATACCTTTACACCTCATGATAGATTGACAGGCAGACTTTGCAATCACATAACCTTCTTTCTCATTTCCCTTCCATATAAGTTTTTCACTGTCAGGTGTAATTCTGCAACCCGCATCACACGGGGACTAGATATATCTATCCCACTCTACAGCCTTATCACCATCCAAACCAAAATCCCTAGCTTTATACCATTGGACCATACCGTGCTGATTGTAAATACTGTCCAGTGTTATGCAGCCATACCTTCTAACATGCAACAAAGCTTCGATTGACAACTGATGCGAATCCTCCATTCCCACGATGGGATCCACTCCGACTGAAATTTACTTGCCATCCCCCACTTGCCAACATAAATCTTTTGCAATCCATTTATAAACTTTAAGGAAACCATTCCATATAGGAGAAGCCCCACGAGTCTTCTTACCAAGATAGCGAAACCAATTGATGAGTTTCATTTTAATATATTTTGAATGCAACACTTCAGTCCACAATGATAACAAATATCCTTGTCCATAAACTTTTAAGTCTTAATGCCTCACTAAAAATAGAAAGATCTTTAATTCCCCGCGAACTTTTCAGGAATAGAGATGGACTCCCAACCAATCATCACCAGATTAGCTTTTGTTTTTTATTTTGTAGATATGTGTTATATTTATTATTTTTTTAATTTATTGATTTTCTTTTAATTTTATGTTTTGTAACTATGTGGTTATTTATTTTTTCTCTTATTTTGTTGATATTTGTTGTATTTGTTATTTTATTTGTTTTCTTTTTTATGATTTTTTATTTTATGGATACTCTTCATTTTTTATTTATTTTTCTTTCTTTAATTTTTATATTGTGTAACTGTATAGTTTTTTGTGTTTGTTATTTTGTGGATATTTGTTATATTTATTATTTTTATAATTTATTAATTTTTTATTTTATTTTATGATGTGTAACTCTATAGTTATTTAATTTTATTATTTTTAAAAATTTTCTCTTTTCATTTTATATTGTTTTTTATGTATTTAATATTCATTATTTAAGTTTTTCTATTTATTATTTTATAAATAATTAATATTTATTATTTATGTTTTTTCGATTTGCTATGACTTAATAGTAAATGTTAACATACAAAATATTTTAAAATTTTAAAATTTAAATTATAATCAATTATTTTTATAACCATTAATATTTTCAATATTAAATATTTAATCCAAAGTTGACATAAAAATCTATATGTATTTAGTTTATTCCATTTTGGATTTAAAAATTATTTTTAAATTTATTTTTTTAAATGGATTCAAAATTTAATTTAAATTGTAAAATCATCTTTTAAGTGGTCACAAGTTGAATATTTATCATGTTAACACATATATAAACTTTAAAATATCTTTGTTAATAGGAAATTACATGTTAAAGGATTTTGAATGGATTTTAAAGAAAAAGTATAAAAATAAATATATAATTTTTTGAATAAATATCTTGTAATATAAAATTATAATGAAATTGGAAAAATATATAGAAAAAGTATCATTTCTAAATATTTGAGATTCTACAATCTATCTACAAGATTTGGTTGGGTTTGTACCTATAGAAATTGAGAACCTTTAGAAAGGACATGGTGCTCAATTATTTCAATGAACTAAACATTTCTAGATAAAAAAAAATCAAGTACAAGTTTTTGGGTCCTTATTTTCATTTTTTCGAATGAAAGTTTCTGTAGAGAATCAAACAAAAGTTAGAAATATTCCCAATCAACATAATTAATCGAATTTATGAACAAAAAATTAAGGTTGATCTTGATGACATGAAATTTTTCATGCATTACAATTTCAATAAAAAAGTGTATGTGATTCTCAACCAAATTTATTTTCACTAAAAAATTATGTGAATTTTCACCCACTAAAATAACAAAAGCCTTAGAAAATGAAGAAAACTGGATTGTTTTTCTTTTTTGAAGAGGGGTGGCAGTGAAAGCTAAAGCTTCCTTCTCATGATGCAATAGTTGCAATGGAAATCTATAAAAGCAACAATCTGTTGACTAAGAAGAATTATTCGAAATACATACACAACTTATTAGATTATGGTGTAAAAAGATAAAGCATATGAAATTGAATGAGCTTATGACATATCTAAGAACAAAATGGAAAATTCACCAACCATGGGTCTTGAGATTTGGAGGAGAATAGAAGTTGAGGAAACCTAGTTGGATTAGTAGAGAATATTTAGCTACTATTGAAGGACATTATTTTTTTTATTACTTTAGGTATTTTTCTCACGTGGTTGGAGATCTTGAAATTACTAGTGAATTTACCATGAAGGGGTCCTCCCTCACACTAGTAGATAGTAGATTTAGGTACAAATTCTAATGTTGTACTGCTGCTTATGTTGTGCCAACAAGATGAAATGCAAAAAATCAAATTGTCAATAAATGTTCATCGCATTTTAGACTTGTAATCATATGTTGACATAGACATATCTTTGTAATCATATGTTGACATACATTTAGTGCCACATGTGTTTGAATTGATTTTGTGATCTCTATTTATATTATATTTTTGGCGATCATTAATTGAAACTTTGATGTTAATTATTGCCCCATGCCATTTTTAAACTATTCAATGAGCTTCGGCTATGTCAGAAGTGTAACAAACCGACATCATAATTTCAACACTTCATAGTCGAAACTCCAACATTCACAAGTGCCATGCATCATTTTAAAATATTTAGTGATCTTTATTCACATCGGAATACTGATAAAATATCGTCAAAACCCAAATATTTCCAAGTGCCATGTGTAAAGTTCTAATTCTATTTATGGTTCCTCAATGTCAACTAGAATTAAGCTTCGAAATTTTATATATAGTTCACAATTATTTATGTATTACGTAGAAGGTGAAACATAACGCCTCACACCTGCATGCTTTTCGTGCTTGTTATTTTTGGTGGATTTTATGTTCTATTTAATGATCGACTATTGACAACGTCTCTTTCTCTCAGGTTTTGCAAACTGTTATTTGATTACGGTTGAGAGAAAAGGTTGCCTTCCATGCATCTCGATGTGTAAGGATTTACCCTTGTCATTATACTATTATCCTTCTTGCTGCGTCCTGGAGATTCCGAGGGTGTATCCTACCTTCTACTTATTATATTTTATTATTGATAATTGGCCGGAACCTTGACGTTGTTAAACGATAAGCATTTCATGCATATTAGTATGCCAGCAAGAAGGGAGCACCTAGTTTTTATACTTGGAGAGAGTGAACCAATCAAAGCGTTGTATTTTAAAAAAAATCTAGGTCGAGAGTTTAGTTCAAAAATCTAGATTCAGAGTTTGGAAGATATTTTTTCAATGGAGAGTTTGCGGTCAACTAAACCTGCGAAATTTCTTGCATCTTTCTGGAACCTACAACTTCAACAAGCCCAAACCCCTGCAAATTTTGAAGATTATTTGTTGGACTTGGTACCAATGGATTCATCTATGAATCTAGTTTCCAATGATATAAAAATTGTTTCATTTCATTTTGAATTTCTAATTATTAATAATTTTTTTCTAAACCTTATCCCTTAAGAATTTTATTGTTCTGAAAATCACCCAAAATGAAAATTCAATATCATAACAAAGACAACACCAAAACAATTGAAACAATTGAAATATTCATAGAGATCTTCCTTTCCCCATCCTCTTCAAAAGGGTGCTTTTAGTTTTTTCAATAAGAGTCACACAAAAGAAAATTGAAGCTCACCAACATGTGTTGATAAGGCACCATTTTCTGAACATATGCTATTTGGATAAATAATAAAAAATAGTTTTCAAGTCCAAAAAACCTCAAAATATAGTCCATGGACAAGTGTAGTGTGTATAGATTATGAGCATACATTTTTTTTACCTAAAATGAATACATCTCTAAAAAAACTAGTGCTCACATAGGTGTCTCAATATCCATATCTAACATTTTCAAGTATATGTCGTTGGTGAGCACCAAATTTGTCGCACGATATGTCCATAATTTTATTTATTTTTAAATATGAGTACGAAGCTAATTCAGTTCTCTAAAAAATTTGTGTTTACTTCAAGGTGAAATTCCTAAGGGAGGTATGGATTTAAAGGGGTCGAAGTTGAAAAACATAAAATTTTGCAAGTTTGTTTGTCAAAAAACAAGCAAAATAGTTACTCAACTTCATGTTTTCACCCAAGGGTAAGTTCGGATACTGTTGTGTTTAATTATATTAGAATTTATGGATATATAGGTGTTATATATACTTAAAGTGTGAATAAGATGCACCCTTAGTCTCTTGAAATATAAGAGAGAAGAAAGGGCTCTCAGTGAGATAATTATCTACCTTAGTGGATTCGTTGCCTAGTTCGGGGGTGGTCTCTTGGCGGAAATATTACACGCCGGATAGAGAACCAAAAAGTTGGGTGGAACGTTGCAATCAAACCTTCAATCAAACAAGATCATAGAAATATTCATTTAACAATTTATTACTACTGTTAAATAATGTTAAGTTCCAACATAATATATTCATGAGTTAATGAAAATTGTGTTGAATTAATGAAATCTGTGAATATTTCTTTAACTACTATGTAATGTTTAAGATAGTAATGAATGTTCTTATGTAATGTTTAAGATAGTAATGGATGTTCTTTTGATTTAATGACTATGTGCAAGATTGGCGTGCAAAAGAAATTAATGGTTTCTCCTAATTTTCATAAGAATATGATGTAATCCTTTTGTATGAATGAGTAAAGAATAGATTGACGAATGAGTATTCTTACCTTCATGAATTATAAGAATTCTTACTATATTATTCAACCGTTATTATGTCTAAAGGTACTTCCAATAGGTATATGTGAAATACACTATCATGTTAAGTTATATGGTAGTATATTGTTCTAAACACATTAGATAGATGCTAAAAGCTTTGTCTTAACCAAAGTATGTATTTAGGAAAAGTTTATGTATGGGAGCATTTCATTATTTTTAAGTGATTTATAGTTCACAAACGAATGTGGATATAGTGCGAAACGAATATTGGATCTAAATGAAAGGATGATGTATATCATTAGCGTAACTTCGTTAGTGCACATGATGCAAATAACATGTTGTTGTGTTTTCATATTAAGGATGGAAATAAATGTTATACTTTGGTATTTTATAAAAGACAATAAAGTGGTTTTAACAAGGTTAGGGTAGCTTGGGTTATAACACTCTACAACTTAGATTGAATTAACGTGAATAATTGACATGAATGTATGTCATTGGCTATAGTCGACGAAAGGTGAGTTGAATTATATGTTCCTATATAAGTATAAATTACAATTGGTAGAGATATATTTTGATTAGAAATAATTAAATAACACTAATGTTAATTTTGGGGTTTATTGGGATGGTGTTAAAAAGAAAAAGAAAAAAATTCATACCTCATTTTCTCAAAATAATAACCAGGAAATTGGGTACATTAATTCCACTATATCCATACTAATGTTCCAAAGCATTCATGGAAGTCTTCTTCCCTATTTCTCAAATTTGTTGTTTTACTCAATGGAAAACAACTTGAACATAAGAGAAAAAAAGTGCAATTTTGATGGTACTAAAAGACAAATGTTGTGTTCATTGGCATATAAGACTTTTAGGTCAAGGCACTCTCACTTTTGACAGATGATGTTGTTTTATTTACCTATTTCCAAGGAAACTTGATTTATTAGATCGATTTGTGATCTTATGTAATAGGTGGTTGAACTCAACATTACTAGGACTATGGTATACTTTCCAAAAGGCTCTCTATCTACATGAGATAGACAGTGGAGCTACCATGTATGCTTACTCGAGTGTGCAGTTCACCATTCCTAAATTCCCTATAGCCTAGACATTGGATGGAATACCTTGGGATTATGGTGATTCTTTACGTAAAATATTGACAATATGGAATGATTCTTATAATGAAGCTTCTCCACTAGTTTTCTAACATGAGGTTTTTTACTTGAATTGGTATTTGGCAACTATAACTTTTCTATTATTGGTAAAAATGTGTCATCAATACATGTGGAATTTGATTTCCAAATGTATCCATTAAAAAAATTTGAAGGAAGAAATTGATTGTGTCTACTCTACAGAATAATAATAAAAATTGTTTCTCAAATTGTCATGGACAAGGGGCATACTACAATTGTGAATTCCAAATACGTGGATATTGTGAGGGTTGAAGAAAATTTGCAATTTTTTTGATGGAGATAAATCTGGTGGTCACATATTCTGAAGGACATAAGATTGGTGTCTTAGTTCCCCCTAAGTTAGGTGACAAGTCAATGCCTATGTCCTCGAAAATGCTTGGTTTGATTATAGGTGAAGCAAATACAATGTCAAATATCATTGAGGTTGGAGGTGATGAGTAACCTCTTATTCAAGTCAAATTTATGAGTGGAAATCTTGGTAAGTCTATTTTTTTCTCATTGTAACATGTTGCTTTTTATTGCAAATTTGGATCATAAAGAGAGTTTTCCTACTTTGTCTGAAAGTGTTATGCCCACTAAATTTTCTAAAATGGGTTTGAAAGGAGGGGGGTAGGATAATTTTTCAACAAGATTGTTAGATTTGAATAATGATATATCTGAAAATTTATCATCTTGTTATGTTCCTAGTTTCACTTCAAATATTTATGGTGGTGATAACCTTAGTCGGTGAAGTCTTTATTTGGAATATTTTGTGGCAAGTGGGGTGGTAATAGATATAATTTAATATGTTTAAGATCTATCTCTTTTAGGGGTATTTATCTAGTGGGTTGGAAGTTAATAGAAGAAAGGAGGTGTGTTCGATATCTGTAGGTAGGAAATATTTTCTTTAACATTCTCAACAAAAGGTAGCTATTGAAATTCAGTAAGGTAAACAAAAACATATTATATGAGTTCTTAGAGTTGACCAACCCCACAAGAATATTTTTAAATGAATATTATTTCCCTAGATGCAAGGGGTTTGGGAAGCCAAAAGAAAGGATAGCCTTGTAAAGGTGGATAGAACTTGAATCTACTAAGACAATCCCAATGTAGGCAATCATGTAAAAGAGGGAGACTTTATTGAGGAATTTAAAGAATATGTTTAAGAATTGGTAGTTTTTGTATTCTGATTAATGGTCTTTCAAGGGGTCTATTCATAGGGTGGAGATATGCTATTATCTTGCCTAAATGTTTATTTGTGGTTTCAAGTCTATGCATATGATTCACATGTAATAGATTGGGACAACAAATTATTGTGATGAATGTGTATGGGTTGTATGAATTTAACAAGGTTTATGGGATAGGTTATTGATTTGAAAATCCTTAGAGTCAATAATTTGGTTATTGGAGGAGATATAAATCTCACTGTTAAGTTCATTTGAGGTTTGTTCATATACTAATTGAGTTTATATTCAAAGTAATTATTTGAGCTAGGAGCTTGATTTGTCTAGTCTAATATATTTGGAGCCTTCTTAGAGTCCTACTTGGAGGAAAAAATATTTGGACATGATGGAGTGTCTAAAAGATTGGATATGATTTTAGTTGTTGAAATTTCCGTATAGAAGGTGGATGAAATTAGAACTTGGGTGGGGAATGGAGAGGAGTATGGTCACAATCATATAATATTGAAATATACCAGAGAAACGAAAAAACCCTCCACTCCATTTAGATTAAGTCAATTTTAGTTGAAGGAGCCTAGAATTCTTGATGTTGTAAGGAAAATATGGAAGCACATCGGCAATGATATTAGGGTTTATGCTAGTATATAGTTTCAATATGCTTTGAAAGTAGTAAAGGGGAAGATAGTTGCTTGGGCAACTAAGTGGTACAAAAATAGGGATAGATTTCTAAAAGAGAATGAATTGGAAATTGTAAATATTTTTAAGAATAATGTGAATATTTTTTATAACCTCGTGTAAGAAAAAAAATACCAAACTAAATCTAAAATGAAAGAATTGACAATGGTTCACACACACATTACAAAGGATTTAACTTGGAAACTCTAAATTGAGAAAATTGGAATTCATGTGATGTTCTACACTCTCTATTTAATTGTATCATCTTTTATTCTTACAATACAATCAAATCCCTTATCCATCTTCCCATATTAGATTACAATGCCAATTCATTAACCATATTTAGTTTACAATGGGCCGAAAATAGCTCAAATGGACCAAAAAATGGACCCAAAGAGTTTATGTGGTAATATCTTGTTTTTAGGGAAGATTTATATTGGTGGGTTGGATGTTCATTGCAAGTAAGATTAAAAGAATAATGCATCAATTTTCAACATAATCATATTTGGTATTCTATCTTGATAAAGCTTTGCCACCTGTTTGGACATCATATTTATGTGGAAGATGAAAAATTTGTAGAAAGAATAGATCATCATTCAAAAGGATGCATGATTAATAAATGACGTAGAAATAGAGAAAGGGAATTGTTACCCTTGAGTTTGCATAAGGTCTAAAGTAGGGGTTGAAGATGATGGTGAACCAAATATGTACTTGTGAGGTTGCTTCAAGCAAAATTCATCGTTGTTTTTGTTGTCCATGTTTATGTTGTAAAATGTTGTAAAAAATGGGCACTGAGATACCACTTGTAATTGTTTATAAAAGGGACATTATATAATGTATAATAGTCCCAATTATGATAGTTGTACTCGACAAGTGTCTCATGGGTGTCCTTTTCTTATTGAGAAATATTTAGATCCTCATAGTCTAAACCTTTTGAAATTTTTTCACTCAATAAAAATCCTCCAAATTCATGATCTAGTCCTCATACAATTGCCCTAATTACAGAGTTTCCTTTTCCCTTGGAATATTTTTGATCCACATCGTAGTTGGAATTTGTTGTCGGATGCTAACTTCGACACATTCTCGACTAGTATTCGCAGTTGATACAACTTCGACAAGTTTCGACGTGACAGGACTTCGACATACTGCGACATGTTCCGCACCTTCGACATGTTCAGCGACCTCACAGTTCACGACATCGACATACAGCGTCGACATGTGACCAACGACTGTCGGGCTTCGACAGATTGTCTTTCTGTCTTCCAGTCGACTGTAATGGTTGAATAGTTGAACCGCTCTAACTTCTTCTTTGTAATTGAACGTAACAGGAAGGCACCCAAGCATCTCAGACTTCTTTATAAGCATGTAAATTATTGTAATAGACATCTTATCTTGATCAATCTAGAACAGTTCGCATTCTTGCATATTGTCTGTGTGTATTTGTGTTATCTGTATTGCGTAATCCTGCTTTTGCTCATTCTGTTTATTAAGCTTCCACCATAACAGATCCGACTCACTCAGTCAAACTATTGTCCCCCTCGTGCTTCCTTGACACAACCCATATAATTGGTATCAGAGCGTACTCTTTTTTTCTTGCTTAAGTTCTACATATACACTTCTCTCGAAGTTACCTGACTTATGCCGGTTCAAACTCACTCGCAATCCACGAGGGCTTCATTAGAAGGAAATATAATATCATGTTCATTCATATTGCGGTATTAAATATTCATGAAAACCTAAAAATTATATTGCTTATATATTAAGGGGAAAAGGGTTTTTTTATTTATTGTAACAATACAAAAATACTTTGGGGTCTTTTTTATATGGGCGGGTTGACAAATATCCACCAAATGGAGATGGTGGGATCACAATCGGATGAAAAATCGGGTTGAGGCAAGGCTTGGGCTTACCAGTACGCGTAGAAATCGCGTCTTGAGGCATGCTTGAGGCCAGGGGTTTCGTGGTGAAGTGGGTTTCCAGTTGATCATAGTCGAGAGACAGTGGTCATTAACAGCCAATTGTTACCAGTAGCACTCAGCCAGTTGTTACCAATATCCTTGGGAGGCTCTAAGCCTCCAGGGCCTGTTATAGGCCCTCGATAGGCCTTGGGGGCTTGAATACCCAACCACTCGTGCCTATTACAGGCCTTGGGAGGTTTAGTCAGCCTCCTAGAGCTTGTTACAGGCCCTGGGGGATTGGATGCCTATCCCACAATTGGCTTAGTCAGCGATTTGGGAGCTGCAACATGCAATCTAAATGTTGTACTATGTGCATTGGCTCTAGTAACATACAAGAAGTGATCTCCTATCTCTTCATTAGACCATTAGATGTTGCAAATCATAATGATATGTGGTTGAGTAATTGCATTGTGGGTGAAGTAATGTGTATCCACAATATACATCGAAAGAAGCAAGGTGCATTGTAGAATGCATGTGGGGTCATAAGAGGGGTATCATATCAATATACTAGGTAGAAATATAAAGGGGCATAAAAAATGTTAATGAAAAAATTGATGCATACAATATCTAAGGAAAATAGGGGCTTTTTTAAATTGGGAAGGCATATTGGGAGGGGGTTAAAAAAAATGATTTTGGAAGGTATTTTCCAATATTTAGTGAAATTAAGGGTATTGTTTCATATGCCACGAACGAACGTGTTATGATAGTGGTTTATTGAGTGAAGCCCCCGTGTCGCAATCTCAGCAATCCAAGCAGATGCGATCTCCAGATATGACAGAAGAAACAGATGATGGACATGTAGTCGATGAGACAACACAACTTATTGAGCAAGCTTTGGCTCAACAAAGAACTGAAATGTTCACCCAGTTCAATGAGATTCTCTTGCGATTCGCTTCGACATCCAGAGGATCCTCAACGAGAACTCACTCCGATAAAATTAGCCCCTTCAAAGTGTAAATGAATCTAGACATACTAAATCTTGAAGGAAATATTGACGGGGAATCCGTCAACAATTGGGTGCAACAATTGGAATCCTATTATGCTGTAAATCAACTCTCCGAAGCGGAAAAAGTCACCATTGCATCCTTAAAGATGTCAACCTCCGTGCATTGCTGGTGGCAGAACCTCTTGACAAATATGGAGAAAAATGGAGAACGCCAGATAGAAAACCAAAAAGTTGGGTGGAACGTTGCAATCAAACCTTCAATCAAACAAGATCATATAAATATTCATTTAACAATTTATTACTACTGTTAAGTAATGTTAAGTTCCAACATGATATATTCATGAGTTAATGAAAATTGTGTTGAATTAATGAAATCTGTGAATATTTCTTTAACTACTATGTAATGTTTAAGATAGTAATGAATGTTCTTATGTAATGTTTAAGATAGTAATGGATGTTCTTTTGATTTAATGACTATGTGCAAGATTGGCGTGCAAAAGAAATTAATGGTTTCTCCTAATTTTCATAAGAATATGATGTAATCCTTTTGTATGAATGAGTAAAGAATAGATTGACGAATGAGTATTCTTACCTTCACGAATTATAAGAATTCTTACTATATGATTCAACCGTTATTTTGTCTAAAGGTACTTCCAATAGGTATATGTGAAATACACTATCATGTTAAGTTAGTTGTTTTGTTTTGTTTTGTTTTTTTTTTTTTTTTTTTTTTTTTTTTTTTTTTTTTTTTTTTTTTTTTTTTTTTTTTTTTCCCCAGCCGAAAAAAAAACGTACTATTGTTATTCATCGAATCAAATAGTACAAAGATATTTCACCTCCTCTAAAGAGTGGTTACATTCTGCATAATTCGCCTCCTCTAAAAAGTAGAGGTACATTCTGTATGAGCTTGAGATAGGACCATAATCATTCCTATTTACATCAAAAAATATATAGTATAGAATGTATCAGCTAGACTCATATCCCTACAGTTCAGAAGACTGTATAAGCCCGCAAAAAAGATATTACAAAATATATTTAGAAAATATAATATTCACCACGGTCCTGTATATTGGAGTCCATCCACTCCTCCCAGGATACGTATCCTTCGACACCTGTTAAAGCTTTTTTTGATAATTCATCTGCCATTCCATTATGTTCCCTGTAGATATGTGAAAAGTTAATGCTATCCTGCACATCGATCTCCATTCTGACACGTTTGCACCAATAGGAAAGAGCCAAAACATTTATATCAGATTCCTTTGAGGCCCATTTTATGGTGACTCTTGAGTCACCAAATACCAAAAGATTAACCAGTCCAAAAATATTGGCACATCTCAGAACCATCCAGAGAGCTAAAAGTTCAGCTTTCATATTGCTACCTCGACCACAGTTAAGCCAAAGAGTAAAGTAGTGATCCTCATTTAAATATATTACTCCTCCAGCTGCACACAGCCCATCCTGTGCAGCTCCATCAAAAAAGCAAATGGGTCTGTTAACAATAAAAGAAAAAGGTTCAATCCTTCTGACCACAGCAGGTGTGGATTGTTCAGAATAGAGTTTTACCATTTTCAGGACAGTGATCCCACAAGCCACAACATCTGGATTTTTATCCTGAAAAGTACAGAGATTTCGGTAATACCAGAGTGCCCAAGAAATGAACACCGGAACTTGTATGGAGTCAATGGTTTCTCGATACCAGCATAGCAATTCTTCCCCAAAGTTTGTTTTCCCCCAAACTTTAGTAAGAGTGAGCTTTGTTATGCAAAAATCCCAGACTTTCAGGCCAAACGAGCAATGGAGGAAAAGATGATTAATAGTTTCTGAATTATTCTTGCATAAAATACACCAACTAGGACCCATCCAGCCTCGTCTTGAAAGGTTGTCCCAAGTCTTCAAAGTACCCTGGAGAGCATGCCACAAAAATACTTTATGTTTCAGTGCCAAATTCCACTTCCAAATTTTCCTATACCACCAGTGTTGTGGATAGATATAAATCTCCTGCATCATCCTGTCATATGCACATTTGGCTGTAACTATACCAGACTTCTTATTCCCGATCCACACCAATTTATCATCATGCTGTGCCAGGATGATACCAGCTGCTTCCAAAGTTTTAATAAAGTTATCCCAGGATCTGGCATCATCATTATAAAGACCCAAATCCGAAGACAGGAGCCACCTCTGCCCAGGGTTATCACGAATACGATCCAGTGTGCAGATACCATAGAATTTCAGATAATCCAGAATCATGTTATTTAGTTTAACAGGATCTAATATGCCCAAAATATCATCAATACCTATCCTGACAGTCTTTCCGTTGCCGACAAGCCATCTGATATCACAAAGAATCCATTCTGAAGTTTTCATCAACCCACGCCATAAGGGTGAGCAACCCGAACACAATGGCATTCCACGTCTTATCCATTCCACTGGATTCAAGTTTATGTATTTTGCAAAGGAAATCCTGGACCAGAGATTTTGATTGAAAATACATCTCCAAAGACTTTTTACCCTAAGTGCCTTGCTAAAAACAAAGATATCCTTTATACCCCAGCCTCCAAATACCTCCGGTCTGGATATCGTTTCCCATCCAGTCATAGCTAAAGAAGCTCTGTCAAGAATCCCACTCCACAGGAAGTTGAAAATCAATTTCCTGATGACATTAAGAATAAATTTGGGTATTTCAAGGAGAGATAGCCAATAAACCGGGAGTCCAAGAAGTACGGCTTTAATCAGAATAATTCTACCCCCCACCGAGAGCAATCTATTAGACCAATGTGTGATTCTGTTCTCAAATTTCCGCGCCATCCACCACCAATCCTTGATCTGGTAATTATTAGGTCTTAAAAAGAACCCCAAATACATAAGACCATCCTCTAAAGGAGAGAACTTATAAGGCAGAATATTCGAAATACCAAGTCTTATATCAGGATCCACATTCTGGTAATAGAAACAAGACTTGGAAACACTAATCTTCATACCCGAAATTCTGCAGAAACAATCCAAGATGTTTCGAAAAACTCTCCATTCCGCATCCGTAGCCAATCCAGCCAAGAGAATATCATCCACAAAGATTAAGTGAGAAATGAGACAGTCCAAGCCCAAATCTACACCTTTCAGTAATCCCTCCTGTTTTGCAAATTTTAACATTCTGCTGAGTGCATCCACAATCAATAAAAACAATAAAGGAGACAGTGGGCATCCTTGTCGAATGCCTCTGGTGCATTTAAAGAAGGAAGAAGGAGATCCATTGATTAAGATGGCTATGCTGGCAGATGAAATGCAAGACATGATCCAATTTATAACAAGAGGTGGCATTCCAATTTGGATCAGGATAAGTCTCAAGAAAGTCCAGTTCACCCTATCATAAGCCTTTTCCAGGTCAAGCTTTAACAACAAAGCACTAATTCTTTTGCTTTTGATAGAATGGATCAGTTCCTGTGAAGCCCCAATGGCATCATGGATCTGCCTATTATGTAAGAATCCAAATTATTCTGCAGTGATATGCTCAGAGAGGGCCTCTTTAATTCTTTGAGCAATGATCTTTGAGACCAATTTATAAGCCAAGTTGCACAAGGCAATAGGCCTATAGTCTCCAAAGTGTTCCGGCTTGCCTTTCTTCGGTATAAGGGTAACAAATGAAGAATTTAATGCACCTGAAGTGAAACCCCTCAACCTTGTATATTCTACCAAATGCAGAAGATCATGGCCCATGATATCAAAGAAATGTGTGTAAACTTCCACCGGCCACCCATCAGGACCGGGACTTTTTTCACCAGCAAACAACTTCAAAGTGTGTTCCACCTCCTCAAGTGTAACTTCCCTGGCAAGAGCAGCAGCATCCACATCATCAAAAAATCTGGGGAAGAGATCAACAATTTTCAATTGCTCCCTCAAATCACTGTTGCCCTCTTCTTTATAGATATTTTCAAAGTGTTTATAAGCTGCCGATTTTAAATCTTCATCACCAGTACATAAATTTCCTTCAGCATCCTTCAGATCCCAAATGGCATTCATATTGCGACGGGCTGTAGCATACGAATGAAAAAACTTTGTATTCTGATCACCATAATTTAACCACAATGCCCTGCTTTTTAAACGCCATTCCTTCTCCTCCCTAAGCAGAATATCAGCCTGTTGTTGCTCAAGCTGTTTCACCACCTCAAATTCATCCTGTCTCAGCTTTCCCAGGTAATTCTCAGAATGGATCTTATGAATATTGTCTTCGATAAGGATGAGATCCTTCTTATCAGCATCCTTTTTCTTTTTAATCCAGTCTTTAACCAAACGTTTGAGTCTTCTCATTTTATTACAGAAAAAATCCAATGGATTTTCTCCCTCACCAACATCTCTCAACCAAAAATCTTTAACCAGATTGCAGAAATCATCCTCCTTCAACCATGAATGGTTGAATTTGAACGGAATATGTGAATTAAATCCATAATCATCATGTTAAGTTATATGGTAGTATATTGTTCTAAACACATTAGATAGATGCTAAAAGCTTTGTCTTAACCAAAGCATGTATTTAGGAAAAGTTTATGTATGGAAGCATTTCATTATTTTTAAGTGATTTATAGTTCACAAACGAATGTGGATATAGTGCGAAACGAATATTGGATCTAAGTGAAAGGATGATGTATATCATTAGCGTAACTTCGTTAGTGCACATGATGCAAATAACATGTTGTTGTGTTTTCATATTAAGCATGGAAATAAATGTTGTACTCTGGTATTTTATAAAAGACAATAAAGTGGTTTTAACAAGGTTAGGGTAGCTTGGGTTATAACACTCTACAACTTAGATTGAATTAACGTGAATAATTGACATGACTGTATGTCATTGGCTATAGTCGACGAAGGATAAGGTGAGTTGAATTATATGTTCCTATATAAGTATAAATTACAATTGGTAGAGATATATTTTGATTAGAAATAATTAAATAACACTAATCTTAATTTTTGGGTTTATTGGGATGGTGTTAAAAAGAAAAAGAAAAAAATTCATACCTCATTTTCTCAAAATAATAATCAAGAAATCGGGTACATTAATTCCACTATATCCATACTAATGTTCCAAAGCATTCATGGAAGTCTTCTTCCCTATTTCTCAAATCCGTTGTTTTACTCAATGGAAAACAACTTGAACATAAGAGAAAAAAAAGTGCAATTTTGATGGTACTAAAAGACAAATGTTGTGTTCATTGGCATATAAGACTTTTAGGTCAAGGCACTCTCACTTTTGACATATGATGTAGTTTTATTTACCTATTTCCAAGGAAACATGATTTATTAGATCGATTTGTGATCTTATGTAATAGGTGGTTGACCTCAACATTACTAGGACTATGGTATACTTTCCAAAAGGCTCTCTATCTACATGAGATAGACAGTGGAGCTACCATGTATGCTTACTCGAGTGTGCAGTTCCCTATTCCTAAATTCCCTATAGCCTGGACATTGGATGGAATACCTTGGGATTATGGTGATTCTTTACGTAAAATATTGACAATATGGAATGATTCTTATAATGAAGCTTCTCCACTAGTTTTCTAACATGAGGTTTTCTTACTTGAATTGGTATTTGGAAACTATAACTTTTCTATTATTGGTAAAAATGTGTCATCAATACATGTGGAATTTGATTTCCAAATGTATCCATTAAAAAAATTTGAAGGAAGAAATTGATTGTGAATAATAATAAAACTTGTTTCTCAAATTGTCATGGACAAGGGGCATACTACAATCGTGAAGTCCAAATACGTGGATATTGTGAGGGTTGAAGAAAATTTGCAATTTTTTTGATGGAGATAGATCTGGTGGTCACATATTCTGAAGGACATAAGATTGGTGTCTTAGTTCCCCCTAAGTTAGGTGACAAGTCAATGCCTATGTCCTCGACAATGCTTGGTTTGATTATAGGTGAAGAAAATACAATGTCAAATATCATTGAGGTTGGAGGTGATGAGTAACCACTTATTCAAGTCAAATTTATGAGTGGAAATCTTGGTAAGTCTATTTTTTTCTCGTTGTAACATCTTGCTTTTTATTGCAAATTTGGATCATAAAGAGAGTTTTCCTACTTTGTCTGAAAGTGTTATGCCCACTAAATTTTCTAAAATGGGTTTGAAAGGAGGGGGGTAGGATAATTTTTCAACAAGATTGTTAGATTTGAATAATGATATATCTGAAAATTTATCATCTTGTTATGTTCCTAGTTTCACTTCAAATATTTATGGTGGTGATAACCTTAGTCGGTGAAGTCTTTATTTGGAATATTTTGTGGCAGGTGGGGTGGTAATAGATATAATTCAATATGTTTAAGATCTATCTCTTTTAGGGGTATTTATCTAGTGGGTTGGAAGTTAATAGAAGAAAGGAGGTGTGTTCGATATCTGCAGGTAGGAAATATTTTCTTTAACATGCTCAACAAAAGGTAGCTATTGAAATTCAGTAAGGTAAACAAAAACATATTATATGAGTTCTTAGAGTTAACCAACCCCACAAGAATATTTTTAAATGAATATTATTTCCCTAGATGCAAGGGGTTTGGGAAGCCAAAAGAAAGGATAGCCTTGTAAAGATGGATAGAACTTGAATCTAATAAGACCATCCTAATGTAGGAAATCATGTAAAAGAGGGAGACTTTATTGAGGAATTTAAAGAATATGTTTAAGAATTGGTAGTTTTTGTATTCTGATTAATGGTCTTTCAAGGGGTCTATTCATAGGGTGGAGATATGCTATTATCTTGCCTAAATGTTTATTTGTGGTTTCAAGTCTATGTATACGATTCACATGTAATAGCTTGGGACAAAAAATTATTGTGATGAATGTGTATGGGTTGTATGAATTTAACAAGGTTTATGGGATAGGTTATTGATTTGAAAATCCTTAGAGTCAATAATTTGGTTATTGGAGGAGATATAAATCTCACTGTTAAGTTGATTTGAGGTTTGTTCATATACTAATTGAGTTTATATTCAAAGTAATTATTTGAGCTAGGAGCTTGATTTGTCTAGTCTAGTATATTTGGAGCCTTCTTAGAGTCCTACTTGGAGGAAAAAATATTTGGACATGATGGAGTGTCTAAAAGATTGGATATGATTTTACTTGTTGAAATTTTCATATAGAAGGTGGATGAAATTAGAACTTGGGTGTGGAATGGAGAGGAGTATGGTCACAATCATATAATATTGAAATATACCAGAGAAATGAAAAAACCCTCCACTCCATTTAGATTAAGTCAATTTTAGTTGAAGGAGCCTAGAATTCTTGATGTTGTAAGGAAAATATGGAAGCACATCGGCAATGATATTAGGGTTTATGCTAGTATATAGTTTCAATATGCTTTGAAAGTAGTAAAGGGGAAGATAGTTGCTTGGGAAACTAAGTGGTACAAAAATAGGGATAGATTTCTAAAAGAGAATGAATTGGAAATTGTAAATATTTTTAAGAATAATGTGAATATTTTTTATAACCTCGTGTAAGAAAAACAATACCAAACTAAATCTAAAATGAAAGAATTGACAATGGTTCACACACACATTACAAAGGATTTAACTTGGAAACTCTAAATTGAGAAAATTGGAATTCATGTGATGTTCTACACTCTCTATTTCGTTGTATCATCTTTTATTCTTACAATACAATCCAAATCCCTTATCCATCATCCCATATTAGATTACAATGCCAATTCATTAACCATATTTAGTTTACAATGGGCCGAAAATAGCTCAAATGGACCAAAAAATGGACCCAAAGAGTTTATGTGCTAATATCTTGTTTTTAGGGAAGATTTATATTGGTGGGTTGGATGTTCATTGCAAGTAAGATTAAAAGAATAATACATCAATTTTCAACATAATCATATTTGGTATTCTATCTTGATAAAGCATTGCCACATGTTTGGACATCATATTTATGTGGAAGATGAAAAATTTGTAGAAAGAATAGATCATCATTCAAAAGGATGCATGATTAATAAATGATGTAGAAATAGAGAAAGGGAATTGTTACCCTTGAGTTTGCATAAGGGCTAAAGTAGGGGTTGAAGATGATGGTGAACCAAATATGTACTTGTGAGGTTGCTTCAAGCAAAATTCATCATTGTTTGTGTTGTCCATGTTTATGTTGTAAAATGTTGTAAAAAGTGGGCACTAAGATACCACTTGTAATTGTTTATAAAAAGGACATTATATAATGTATAATAGGCCCAATTATGATAGTTGTACTCGACAAGTGTCTCATGGGTGTCTTTTTCTTATTGAGAAATATTTATATCCTCATAGTCTAAACCTTTTGAAATTTTTTCACTCAATAAAAATCCTCCAAATTCATGATCTAGTCCTCATACAATTTCCCTAATTACAAAGTTTCCTTTTCCCTTGGAATATTTCTGATCCAGATAATAGTTGGAATTTGTTGTCGGATGCTAACTTCGACACATTCTCGACTAGTATTCGCAGTTGATACAACTTCAACAAGTTTCGACGTGATAGGACTTTGACAACTTCAATACTTCGACATACTACGACATGTTCCGCACCTTCGACATGTTCAGCGACCTCACAGTTCACGACATCGACATACAACGTCGACATGCGACCAACGACTGTCGGGCTTTGACAGACTGTCTTTCTGTCTTCCAGTCGACTGTAACGGTTGAATAGTTGAACCGCTCTAACTTCTTCTTTGTAACTGAACGTAACAGGAAGGCACCCAAGCATCTCAGACTTCTTTATAAGCATGTAAATTATTGTAATAGACATCTTATCCTGATCAATCTAGAACAGTTTGCATTCTTGCATATTGTTTGTGTGTATTTGTGTTATCTGTATTGCATAATCCTGCTTTTGCTCATTCTGTTTATTAAGCTTCCGCCATAACATGGCCGACTCACTCAGTCAAACTGTTGTCCCCCTCATGCTTCCTTGACACGACCCATATAATTGGTATCAGAGCGTACTCTTTTTTTCTTTCTTAAGTTCTGCATATACACTTCTCTCGAAGTTACCTGACTTATGCCGATTCAAACTCACTCGCAATCCACGGGGGCTTCATGAGAAGGAAATATAATATCATGTTCATTCATATTGCGGTATTAAATTTTCATGAAAACCTAAAAATTATATTGCTTATATATTAAGGGGAAAAGGGTTTTTTTATTTATTGTAACAATACAAAAATACTTTGGGGTCTTTTTTATATGGGCAGGCTGACAAATATCCACCAAATGGAGATGGTGGGATCATGGTCGGATGAAAAATCGGGTTGAGGCAAGGCTAAGAGGTTTAGTCAACCTCCTAGAGCTTGTTACAGGCCCTGGGGGATTGGATACCTATCCCACAACTGGCTTAGTCAGCGATTGGGGAGTTGCAACATGCAATCTAAATGTTGTACTATGTGCATTGGCTCTAGTAACATACAAGAAGTGATCTCCTATCTCTTCATTAGACCATTAGATGTTGCAAATCATAATGATATGTGGTTGAGTAATTGCATTGTGGGTGAAGTAATGTGTATCCACAATATACATCGAAAGAAGCAAGGTGCATTGTAGAATGCATGTGGGGTCATAAGAGGGGTATCATATCAATATACTAGGTGGAAATATAAAGGGGCATAAAAAATTTTAGTGAAAAAATTGATGCATACAATATCTAGTGAAAATAGGGGCTTTTTTAAATTGGGAAGGCATATTGGAAGGGGGTTAAAAAAACGATTTTGGAAGGTATTTTCCAATACTTAGTGAAATTAGGGGTATTGTTTCATATGCCACGAACAAACGTGTTATGATAGAGGTTTATTGAGTGAAGCCTCCATGTCGCAATCTCAGCAATCCAAGCAGACGCGATCTCCAGATATGACAGAAGAAACAGATGATGGACATGCAGCCGACGAGACAACACAGCTTATTGAGCAAGCTTTGGCTCGACAGCGAACTGAAATGTTCACCCATTTCAATGAGATTCTCTTGCGATTCGCTTCGACATCTGGAGGATCCTCGACGAGAACTCACTCTGATAAAATCATCCCCTTCAAAGTGCAAATGAATCTCAACATACTGAATCTTGAAGGAAAGATTGACGGGGAATCCGTCAACAATTGGGTGCAACAATTGGAATCCTATTATGCTGTAAATCAACTCTCCGAAGCAGAAAAAGTCACCATTGCATCCTTAAAGATGTCAACCTCCATGCACTGCTGGTGGGAGAACCTCTTGACAAAGATGGAGAAAAATGGAGAGCCGATCGACACATGGGATAAATTCATCGAACACATCTGGAAGGAATTTTACCTACCAAAATACCTCGAGCAACAATATAAGAAGTGGCAACAACTAAGGCAATGGAAAGACCAATCAGTACAGAGTTACACTGACGAGTTCTACCGACTCATGGAAAGACTTGGCGTTCAAGAAGAAGAGAAATTGCATGTTCAGAAATACACCAGCGGATTGTCTCAGTACATCCAGCAGGAGATGGAATTTTTTACTGTCAATACACTTGCGGATGCTTTCCACTATGCCAGCAAACTAGAAACCAAGCAGAAAGGAAAAGCACATTTCTTGACAAAGCCGACATCAGGAAGACCACCCGACAAGAAGACACCAGCCAACTACGACAAGTCAAGATCTTCTCAGTCGACATCGCCAAAGCCTGACAATTGTAAGAAGTCTTTTCATAATAGGAAACCTAACAAACAACCACCGACTGGGAAATGGTGCGATTACCACCACTCATCTTGGCATGATACGTCTGAATGCAAATATCAGAATACATTCTTGGAAAAAGTGTCGACCTCCGACGCGTTCGACAAGACGGTGGAAGAATCTGATCTAGACGCGATGACCCTTTTGACCTTGACAACTCAAGCAACCTCGACTATTGTTGATGAGGAGGAAGGAGAGCGCCTGTTCCATACACATATATGGGTCCATAACAACCCATTGCATCTGATCGTGGACAATGGGAGCCAAAAGAACTTCGTTTCTGAAGAATTGGTGAAGAAATTAGGTCTTGTTACCACTTTGCATCCTCAACCTTACAACATCGGTTGGATGAAGGATGGACAAGAACTATGGATTACTCGACAATGCAAACTCACCTACTTCATAAAGCCTTTTGAAGATGAAGTACTCTGTGACGTGGCACCACTCTCTATAGAAGACGCCCTGTTTGGGAAACCTTACCTCTGGGATAGACATGGAAATTACCAGTCACGGCCTCAGAAGGTGATTGTCGGAATCTGAAATCGATGGTTCAACATACCAGAGCATCAACCCACACCAACAGTTGCACTGATATCTGCCAAACAGACAAATAAGATCATCAATCATGCTTAGAAATTTGCATGAATCATGATCAAGCTGCAACATTCTAAGAAGACTGCAGCAACGAGCCGAGTCACCAACCAATGCAGCTCTCGACAAAAGCAACAAGTCAATCATATTCTCGATGAGTACTAGAACCTCTTTCAAGCTCCAGATGGAGTACCTCAGCATTGCTAGGTAAAACACTCCATTGAAATTGTTCCTAGTTCTTCTTTGCCTAACGCATTTGTTTACAAAAGATCCATTCTAAAAAATGAAGAGATTCGTAGACAAATCCAAGAACTAATCGACAAAGGTCATATCTAACCCAACTCCTCTCCTTGTGGAAGTCTAGTCATCCTAGTTCCAAAGAAAGACGGGACTTGGTACATGTGCATCAACTACAAAGCTCTCAACAAAATATCGGTGAAGAATCAGTACCCTCTTCCGTGGATAGATGATCTCATCGACTGTTTGAAAGGTGCTAAATTCTTTACTAAGCTTGACCTTAAGTCGGGATACCATCAGATTCCAATCGAGCCCTCAGATGTGTGGAAAACTTATTTCAAGACCAAGGAAGGATTGTTCGAATGGTTAGTCATGCCTTTCGGCTTAACCAACGCACCTGCGACCTTCATGCGACATATGGATAACCTTCTCCGGCCTTTCATCAGAAAATGGGTTATTGTCTATCTCGATGACATATCGATTTTCAGTCGATCATGGGAAGAACATGTTGGACATCTTTGACAAGTCCTCGACACTCTCCAGCGACATCGGCTCTATTTGAACATGGACAAGTGCTCTTTTGCGATGTCCAGCATCAAATATTTGGGGTATATAATTGACTCTGCAGGCATTCACGTCGATCTAGACAAAGTACAGATCCTCATAGATTGGCCCATTCCTAGAAGAATTCAATAACGAAGAAGTTTTCTTGGTTTGGCTTATTTCTACCGACGGTTCATACTCGGCTTTAGTCACATAGCCTGGCCCTTGAATCAGTCAACGAAGGGAAACGGGAAAACTCTCTTCCAATGGACAGCGACACATCAAGCAGCTTTTGAATAGATCAAACACAGGCTCTGCACTACACCAGTACTTGTGTTACCTGATTTGCATCAGCCCTTTGAGATTGAGATGGATGCATTGGACTATGACTTGGGCGTAGTGATCACTCAGTCTGGTCACCCAGTCGCTTTTCATTCCGAGACTTTTAACGACATGGTTAGAAGATACTCAACATAATAAAAAGAACTATATGCCATTGTGCAAGGTCTCAAGCAATGGAGGTAGTACATCCTTGGCAAGGAGATGATCATTCTTAATGATCAAAGACCTATACAGTTCGCTCCGACACAATCAAATTTGCAGATAAACTGACAACTCAAGTGGATTAATTACCTACAACAATTTTAGTTGGTGATTAAGTATCGAAAAGGAAAGGCTAATTCCACTGCAGATTGCCTTAGTCGACCACCCATTACTCTCCTTTTGACAGTGATAAGTATGCAGGGTTACGACATGACCATTTGGAAATAGTTGTACGAGGACGACAACGAATTCTCAGCAGTCTACCAACAGTTACAGACTAACAAGTCGTCGACCTTAGACTTTGACTACTTCCTAAAAGATACCTTTCTATACAATCTTGGACAGCTTTGTGTACCGACCGGTGAGCAACGGCAACAACTCATTTGGGACGCACACTACAACAAGACTGCAGGACACTTTGGAGTAGCAAAGACACTTGTTATTCTACAGAAGTATTTATTTTGGCCTACACTTAAATTTGGCATCAACAAGTACATTCTATCATGCATGGTTTGTGCCATTGCTAAGCCACCTAATCGACGACAGGGATTGTACACACCTCTGCCAATTCCTAGTCGACCATGGGAATCTATTTCTATGGACTACTTGACGGGTTATCCTACTACCAAACATTAGCATGATGCGATATTATTAGTAGTCGACCGATTCTCTAAGATGGCCATTCTCATGCCATGTAAGAAGACCACGACAATGCAGCAGATTGCTCAGCTCTTCTTTACACATGTTTGGAAACACTTTGGTTTACCCACAACCATCATTTCCGACCAAGATGCCAGATTCGTCAACATCTTTTGGAATACCCTTTGGAAACAGCTAGACACACAACTCTCATTGTCAACAGCTTTCCATCCTCAGACCGACGAACAGATGAAAGTTGTGAATCGCTTGGTAGTACAACTTCTTCGCATGTTCAATCACCAACATCGACGCGCATGGGACGATAGTCTTCCATACATACAACATAGCTACAATTGTCCTCAGCATAGCTCTACAGGAAAGAGTCCATTCGAAATCTGTTATGGATTTCAACCCTCAGCGCCTATTGACTTGATCAGCTCCTCGACATAGCTAAACTCCGACACAAACCGCAACCAGCGAGAAGTTGATAAAGCAGTCAAGTTTTGAGAGCATATTTGCGACGTTCAGCGATAAGCACAGGATATGTTGCACAGAGCAAACAAGAAATCTAAGGCCCCACAAAACAAGCATTGCATTCCTCATACATTTCTCATTGGGGATAAGGTTTGGCTACATCTTAAGAAGGAGCGCTTCACAGGTCCTTTTAATAAGTTAAAACCTTTGCGATATGGTCCATATAGTATTCTTCGATAGATTGGAGAGAACTCTTTCCAACTCGACATTCCTTCTTGCTTGGGTCTACATCCAATCTTCAATGTGGATCTACTTCGACCATACCATGCATCCTTGTTGGAACAGAATGACTTCTCAATAGTAGAACCTGCAGACATCAATCCAGATGTTAAGGAGCCTATTCCTTGAGACACCATTGTGGGACAACGGGTATGCCTTACAAGGACGGACATAATTCCCTTGTTTCAGGTTGCCAAAGCTAGCCAGATCCCATCTCAAGGAAAGTGGTACTCTGCAAATGAAGTGATCGACAAGTTTCCTCACCTTCGCGAGAAAACAATGGGGTCCATTGTTTCTTAAGGAAGGAGGTCTGATCCACATCGCAGTTGGAATTTGTTGTCGGATGCTAACTTCGACACATTCTCGACTAGTCTTCGCGGTTGATACAACTTCAACAAGTTTCGACGCAACAGGACTTCAACAACTTCAGCATTTCGACATACTGCGACATGTTCCATACCTTCGACATGTTCAGCAACCTCACAGTTCATGACATCGACATGCGACCAGCGACTGTCCGGCTTCGACAGACTGTCTTTCTATCTTCCAGTCGACTGTAACAGTTGAACAGTTGAACCGCTCTAACTTCTTCTTTTTAACTGAACGTAACGAGAAGGCACCCAAGTGTCTCAGACTTCTTTATAAGCATATAAATTATTGTAACATACATCTTATCTTGATCAATCTAGAACAGTTCAGATTCTTTCATATTGTCTGTGTGTATTTGTGTTATCTGTATTGTGTAATCCTACTTTTGTTCATTCTGTTTATTAAACTTCCTCCATAGCAGAGCCGACTCACTCAGTCAAACTGTTGTCCCCCTCGTGCTTCCTAGACACAACCTGGATCAATTTCATATCACTTTGAGTCACCATGGACATGTGTCATATTATTCCTAATTAGTTATGAGTCTTTTATAAGTCCCTCTTACAATTGGTCTTGATTATTAAGGTGTCTTTGTGGTTAAAACATAAGTTGGATGGTTAGAGGTCACTTTCCCTATCTCAAGCTTTGGATTTGTTTTTATATTTATCAATTACCCTTTAGAACCCATTCCCCATTCCTCACGTTATACCCTCATCATATATTTATGTACTATCGCATATCCTCGTAATAGAAAATCCAAAAAATATTCAAGAAGTTAGCAAATCCCAAACTGTTGTTTAATGAGTTTCACCACATTTTTTGTTGCGCATGTTTTTTTCTTCTAGAAGATTCCCTCATTTAACTAGTTCATCCCCCTTTTACTAAATTGTCCCCTCTTTTATTGAGGCTCCACTCTCTTTTGACTTGTCAAAGTGTTTGTTGGAACCACTTCATTACTTTATTTTTTGGCCATGTTGACAGTAAAATAAGTCTTTTTTATTTGGTTGTAAAATAGAAGTAGGGTTTTAAACATAAAAATATTTTTTTAACAAAGAGGTAGTTAAGTCCCAAGTCCTATATAAAGAGACTACCTCTTTAATTTTCAATGTTGTTGTTTGGCTTGGATAACTTTTGTTGAATATCAATCTAAATGTTTAGGAGCAAAATTTCTTGGGATCAACTTGTATATGTGTACCTTATTTATTTCTTCATGCTTCATGTTGGAGGTAATGTCTTAATAGAATTGTCATTTTTTTCCTAAAGAGGTAGTATTGCCTAATTTGATGAAGGATATGGTATGCTAATCTCTATAGTTATTCTTATTTCTATTTTATTTGAATGAGAGTTAATGTTTGTATATTTTCCTTAGTTTGGATTGTGCAACTTTAACCCCTATTTTTTTGATGGAGCCCTCTTAAAGGAAAGTAAGGATAAGTCTCTTCTCCCTTTCTAATATTGTAGGTATCTTCAACACACCAATTGGATTGAAGTTAGTCTAGAGTAGAAACTTTCCCTTATGGTAGTTATTCTAATCAAGACCCTCTTGGTAAATCTTAGATGACTCCATGCCCATAAGTGTGTTCGGCGCTAGTCTCTTCCATTCAACCTCCAAAAGGTTTAAAAATATCAAAAAATTCTAAGCCCTCTTTTATTTCTTATATTCAAAAAATTAAATTTTTTTTTTTAATTTTTGTTTTATAGTAAAATCTACTAACCCTGGAAGAAAATCATAATTAATTTTCACAATTATCTTAGTTCTATATTTTTAGTGAATATGTTGGGTTGGGTCTAATTAGAAATATGAAATTTAATCCTAAAAGTTCATTATTTCATTTTCAATTTCTTTCTTTTAAGTCTTAAGGCATTAAAGCTCAATTTTCTAAATCCTTATCCCTTAAATATGAATTTTCTCAAGATTAATTAATTATCCTTCTCTCTCGTTGCATCATACTCATTATTGTTTGTGCAAACATATGAACTTTATATTATTCATATTACTTTTGTTGGAATCTATTTAATACTAAGAGGGGGGGTGAATTAGTGTTAGCATAGTTATGAGAAATTTTTACCTTCTTAACTAATTAATTCTGAAATTAAATTAATCATCCACCATAAATAAAACATCCATCCACATATGCGCAAAAACACAGAAAACACAGAATGTTTACGTGGAAACCAAAATGGGAGAAAACCACAGAATGCTCTCTTATAATATAAAGATTACATTCAAGGAAGCACCAACTTCCTAAGTTCTCCAGCACCAACTGGAAGGAGGAACCAACCACCTGGTTTTATAGGCACCGACCTGAAGGAAGCTTCAACTCCTTGATTTACCAACTCCAATTGGAAGGAGGCACCAACCCCCTACTCATTGCCTCTTCCTACCACCCTAATATATAAGAAGAAGAAATGGCTTTGTTATTCTTCTGATCTGCGCACTCTGCTAATAAACTGTTGTCCATTGTGATGTGCCCACCTTCTACAACCTTGAGATCTTGCAATTACTATTATGTATCACAAACTTCACTTGAACACTTCACCATATTACAATTGACTTATCACTTCACAAATTGTGTGCTACTTCATCATATTCTGCAGTCTACACTTACATTTTGTGTTCCTTTCTACTTCTGCATTTCTGCAACTCCAACTGATACTGCACTTCTACTAATGAACTGTTGTTCTGACTTTGCGCATTAGTATCAAACAAGTCTATGCACCTTTTGTGATGTAATTTCTGTTCTTCCTTGGTGCAACAATCTTTAGATAATTTGCGACTCTTTTTGCATCATCTGTGATTTGTCCTTTCAGTTCATTTTCACTTCTCAGATAATCCTTATCATAATGCGCATCCTTTATGGTGCAAAAATTCTGTCTTAGCACATAAGATGGACTTCTTTACTTCATGCAACCCAGGATATACTTCAAGTTAATCTTCGTGCCTCTATCTTAGATCATCTGTGACTATCTGCGTGCTGTCTGTGATACTGTTAATTTATTCTCACGCACTTTTTCATCCTCTGTTGATATGCATCTCTGTCTTCACACGACTATCACAGATAGACTTACATCACACTGCGCACCATCAACAATTCCATTCCTCTATTTGTGTGCACTCGGCTCTCTGCTAGATCATCTGTTCTAGTTCCAAAAGCACTTGATGCCCCGAAAATTAGAATCTTGATAAATTTGTATCTTCCATATTTCTCCTTACTTACTTCATCCTACAAGCTTACATAATTCTCCAACTTGGATTCTTATTTATACTCACTAATTTTTTTGGACCCAAAATTCGACGACATATACATTGGATTTTCTACATCTTGCTGTCGGCCATCCGACAATCTCCATCTTTTCTAAACGTCGGTCTAATTTCAGCTGAAATTCGATGGTAGGACTTCTCGTTGGATATTCAACACATACCACCGACGGCCAAGCAGTCGGATATCCGACGGTCAACACTTAATTTAAAGTCGGATATCTTAGACGTGGACGTTGGTCACTGACGACGGTTTAATGCAAAAATGCCTTCCATCCGATGTTCTTTTCCATCGGTCGTATGGCGGGAACATCGGATACCATATCCCGTTGAAGTCAGATATCCGATGACAGCAGAATGTAAAAATGGAAGCCATCCAACGTTCTTAGCCGTCGATGGTATGGCATGAACATCAGATACCTTAACCCATTGAATTCGGATAACCAACAACATCACAATGCAAAAAAGCTTGCCATCTGATGTTCTTAACCATCATTGGTATGGCAGGAACATCGGATACCATAACCCATTGAAGTCAGATATCCGACGACAGCAGAATGTAAAAATGGAAGCCATCCGACGTTCTTAGCCATAGGTGGTATGGCAGGAATGTCAGATACCTTATCCCATTGCAGTCGGATAACCAACAGCATCACAATGCAAAAATTCCTGCCATCCGACGTTCTTAGCCGTCGATGGTATGGCAGGAATGTCAGATACCATAGCCTGTTAAAGTCAGATATCCGATGATAGCAGAATGTGAAAATGGAATCCATCTCACATTCTTAGCCTTCTGTGATATGGCAGGAACGTTGGATACCTTAGCCCGTTGAAGTCGGATAATTGACAACATCACAATTCAAAAATCCCTATCATCCGACGTTTTTAGCCGTCAGGTGTATGGCAGGAACGTCGGATACCTTATCCCGTTGAAGTCGGATAACCGATGACAGCAGAATGTAAAAATGGAAACCATTCGACGTTCTTAGTCGTCGGTGGTATGGAAAGAACGTTAGATGGCTTAGCAATGGAAGTCATATATCCGACGTCATTATGGAATTTAAAAGAAAAAAATAGTATTATGTTGTGATCAAATTTGTAGGGTGGGTCTTATTAATTAGAGATTGTCTGGACAATTAATTAGAGATTGTTGTTTGTACGAAGGTCTCATAAAAGTCTGAGCAGGAGGTAGACCATGTGGGTGATTCAAATTTGACTCTTCATCCTTGTCATTTGACATCTATACGAGTCTGGTTGCGGTTACCTCTAATTCAGTCACTTCATCCTATGTGAAGGTGATTCCCTTGAGGAAGTTCATATGATAGGGGGAGTAGTTGAATAAAATGAAATAAAAGCAACTTGATGATTGGAGGATTTTCTTTTATGAATTTACTAGATATAATTGACAAGTATGAGTTCAAGAAATATGGCACAAATTATATTCATCAATTGGTATTGAGTGATTGGTAGCATCCATGGTAGTAAGCTACTACTTATAGAGAAAATAGTAGCATTCCTCTCAACTCTAATGTGAAAAGTGTGGATCAGTAAGCATATACATGGAAGCCTTAAAATTGTTCAAAGAATGAAGAATGCTGAAGGAGATAGTGGACAAACTCAGGATTGCTAGAAGTTATCGATGCAAGGAAGACATGGTCAAATTGAATATTACACATCTCTAAGTGCTCAACATGTTATAACAGAATTGGAGAAGCTCAAATTAGTTTTCGGTAAGGATAAAGTGGACAAGCGCGGGCTTGTTACTCTTTGCAAAAGGAAGCTTCAGTGAAGCAATGTATTGGATATTGTTGAAGAGAATATCCTTTCAGCTTGATTTGACAAGAAGTATGACTAAGAAATTATATGATTCATAGGAGGAGTATGGAATGATGATGCATGCTTACCTTTTATGAATTTACTAGGCAGAACCTTGTTGAAGTTTGAAGTAGCATAAGAGGGAGCATTTTAGCATGAAAAAACCAACAACAAAATTTTGATGAAGATGGCAAGGTAAGAGGATAATTTACAAGACACAATATCAAGAAAATGAACTTTTACTTCATTTGCTTCAACTACTCCCCCTATCATATGAACTTCTCTCGCCATATCCAAGTCTTACCTTGATTTCAATAGGCGCCTGTGAAGATGAACTGTCATAAAGCATTGTTTCATATATCTCTGGTTTTCTCAAAACTCTAGAATGAACATAAAGAGGATTTCCACGGTAATATATTCCATCCAAACCTATCAAGTGCACTTTTAGGTTAGCAATATTGTCATCTCCGCACTGTGGCAGCTCTTTGGCCATTTTCACCCTGTAAATTGAAGGATTCCTGCAAACACAAACCACTATGTTATGTGGACTTATTTCAGGGCTTTGTTACATTTGCTTCTAAGATATTTCATCGCTTTGTTATAATAATATTACTGGCCTAAAAATACACTTGATAGGTTTGGAAGGAACAAATTACCATGGAAATCCTCTTTATGTTCATTCTCGAGTGACTCGATATTAACAATGACCATTATCACAAGGGGATACATAAAGTTAACAAAGGAAAATAAAGAAAACATATAAAGGGATACATAAAGTTGACAAAGAAAATAAACAAAACCTATAATCTGCATCAAAAAAATAACAGGGTACAAACTAAACTGAGGAGATTCGAACCTGCGACCTATGTCTAGTCCCAAGGCTACCACCTTCAAGCCTGACCTTATCAATCAATTCCCATCGTCATTTCCTCTCATACGACGTCCCACAACCATTTCTCTCGACAACCAAATATTGTTAATGTATAACATAAAAAGTATCAGTCATGGAAAATTGGTATGATGTCATTGGTAGAATTGTTGAATGTGGAGCACATCATTTCGCATATTTTATTGTAGATAGTGTACACAACAACTAGGTTACATTTAAATTTGTATTAAATACATAATGAGATTTGAGTGTTATATTTGCAAAATTAGTTATACAAGATGTAGATGACAGAAATAGGATGTGTTACACAATACAAAAATTAATATCTAATTTGTAATATTTTCAACCCCTATACATAATAAATAAGGAAGAAGAAAAATATCTAATTACTTTAATGATAAATGCATTGAGACAAGCATTCATTTTCTTTTAGATTGATTTCCATCATTAGATGCTCATATTAATAAGAAAAAATGTTGGATGGGATGATAAGAACCATTAGATTAATAAAAATTCACATAATAAGGAGTTAAACATTATTTTTTTAAATCATCAGTAGTCAGAGATTCCTCCAATAATGTTTAGTCTATTCACTCAAAGGGTATAAGACACATGTATTACAAGAATGGTTGATTTGAAACCTTCAAGAATTATGCTGAAGGTGAGTCATTAAATTTGGGAGATGATAGTGTGAAATAAAATGAAAGAAAGGTAAACAAAAAAATATCTAAACTGGTCCAATGTACAAGACCCATATGGGTGCCAACTTTGAGTTTGAGGAAATGACCTAGAGATTGAATAATGTAATGACATTAGTGATTTCTATAATATATTTAAGGAAATTGTTCATGGTGACTAAAAATATCATAATAGTGAACACCACTTATTTTATAATCTATGCAAGACGTATTGTGCCCTTGCATGGATCACCCCATCTAGTTACTATTGAAGGGTCCAATTATGATTTTTTTGCAAATTATGCTTGCATATCACAAAATTTGACCTAATCATCCTGGAAAAATACCTTTTTGATACGGGAGGGTTTTAAAACTAAAAAATAAGCCATGGATAGCCTCCCCATAGACAAAAATATTGGGTGGTTGAAATAAGCTAAAGAAGATGGGATTGAATCTAATTATGTGTTGCCAAGATTCTATCTGACACCATGACCTTAAGGGATATCATGAATGATATGGAATATTATATAGAGTGATACAAGGTTCGTCCATTGGATTTTATGAACAGTGAACACAACTTCTTTGATCATCTATGCAAGACATATTGTTCCCTCACATGGACCCTAGCTAGTGACTACTGAAAGGGGCAACATCAAATTTTTTTCAAATTGTGCTTGCATTCATAGAATATTACCTAATCAACCTAAAAAGGTACTTTGTTGATATGATATGGTTTTATAACTCAAATATAATATTGGGATGGCCTCCCTAAAGGAAAAAATATTGGATTTTTGAAACAAGCCAAGCAAGGCCGGATTGTCCAATTGAGTGCCACCAAGATCGTGTTTGGAACTATGGACTGAATGGATTCAATGAACATGTCCTAAGGGTGATAGTAGGATATCCAAAAATATTTTCACCCAAGGCCATCTACCACAAGATAATTTTAAAACTCTAAATGAGCTTCTCTTGGTTTCAAGAATAACTTGTTCTCTACTAAACAAGGTCAAGCACATGAAAGTGGAATCTCATATTTCCCCTTCCCCCTCCCCTCCTCACAGCTCTCTCAAGTAATCACACCCAATATATCCAGTGCAAAAAAATGAAATTAACATAATATCAACCAATTTCATAGAAAATGGCATAAATGTAGAAAAATTGAAGGCATACACTTAGTCATAAAAAAAGAAGATACAATATAGTAAAAATATTATAATCACCTCATATGCCATTTAAACAATTAGATAAATTCATTAATATTATCATTCTTCATCAAAATCAAAATCAAAATCATTAACATCCAAAGCGTTGAAAGGATTTTCCTAACAACATCATCAACTTCTTCGTCTAACACATCTACCTATTTATTATCTGCATCATCTTCAAATTCTTCATTTAAGATATCTACCTACTCCTAATATGCATCATATTATTCATTTGACACATCTACCTATGCCTCTACATCATATTCTTGGTGTTATTCAATATTTATTTCTTTTGGTACAGTGATATTTTATAGGCCTTCCTCTTAGCTCATACCTAACTACATATGACTAGCCTGCTTTATTTGGAATTTGTGAATAAAAGACCTATTGACATTGACTTGGAAGGACATAAGGATCTATACCTTCCTCAAATAACCTTGTATTAATCATGATAAAACTATTATCATGCTCAATAATAGTTCTATAAGGATCATGTTCATTCATGTGTGGGCCTATACCAATAGACCTTCAATATCATAACAACTTTGAAGGATTTCAAGTCTAAGTCAAGTATATGTTTTAGGTATCCTTTTGGCATTTCACTTGTGGAAATATACTCAACATGTTAAAAATACAATATTTTCAATTAATAAACATATTTTGAACAAGTACTTAAATTGTTTAGGAAAAAGGAATGTTAGCACATCTAATATACGAAAAAAAATATGGGTAATGCTTACCTGTTTATCTTTTGCAGCATATGATAAATCATTTTCCCTTTGTGTAAGATTGATATATCAAGAATGGTGAGATATTATAATCAAATTATCCACCCCATCCCATGCCAATATTCCATAAAATTATGTACTTCATTCTATACCTACCTTCATCCAATTGATATTATTTGCAATGTATAAATGTAGTGCATCTCATTCTTGACCACCTATATGATGAAACATATTGAATAATTAAGTATTAGTAGATCTTAATAAATTATGGATGAATAAAATTTATAAGATTAAATAAGTGCGGAATTGATAAAAAATAATATACACTAGTATTATGTAAGTTGATCTCCACTATTTGATTACCTTTAACTTTCCTCATTCTACCCTTCCCTAGCAAAACCTCCCCTTCATATTTTTTCTTGTATTCGATACCCCAAATATGAGTCACATTAATATATGGTGACATTACTTCAGGAAGATACTCACTAATATACACCACGGATTGATATAACAAATATCCCTTAGGACCTGATCTTTGTCTAACAAAATATTTCAATGCCTTCAAGTGCTTCACCACCATCCACATTGAACTCATGTGTACATGTCCACATATTTCAATCTCCTCAACTTGGTGTATGACGTAGTATTCATGTACATTGAAAAAGGCTAGAGGAAGATAATTGCAATTCACACATTAGTTGAGCAATTTTATTTTCAAATACATTATATATTCTTTATGGATTTATTTAGATAACCACCACCTACACATGTTGATGCAAGTTAATACATGATTCAAAAATAATAATAAATATGCATACAATGAAAGTAAATCACATTTACATCAGTTATGTAGTTAACCTTTCAATTATAAATTGTGATAGCTTACCTGATGTACTTATCGAGATCATATATAACATGTTTTACGCTATTATCAATTTTTTTAAGGAGAGATAGAAGTAGAATGAATTGAAACATAGGACTCATTATTTAATTCCAAAATTCAAAACAAAACCCAATTTCTAAGAAAAAGAATAATTTGCCAAATTACCCTAATAAAGGTATGCCACTCGTGAGTTTTTACCTCACCAATTTATCCTTTATTCATTAATTTATTCATTAAGAAACTATTTATGTTTTAAGAAAAAACAAATGGGAAATTTAATTTTATTAATGTCATATCATTACCTCTTTCCTGCATTAGTGTACCAATTACCATAAAAATGTTTTATCCCTAGGGCATCATGTTTTGGCCATGTATTACTCCATGGAATTCAAATGTTTTTACCCTACTAGTTTGGAGATGTTGTACATAATGATCCCTGCCTATAATTTTAGAAGTTAATCAATTAGAATATAAATAAATACATCCATATCTGTAACTTGGTACTTCCCTAATTATTTGAAAATACACATTGTTATTATCTTGAACATATAATAAATTAATATGCAACAAACAACTAAAGTACAATTGAAATGGTACGTACATGGAAACATTATTTTGAACAAATTCTTGGAACAATCATTTCCAACATTGTATGTTATCTCTTTATTGACATCCAAGGAGGAAGGTTATTGTTTATAACAAAAATAGGCCACAATGAGTAAATGAACCTCATCTCTACAAATAGATTGACATCGTTGGATGCCAATGAAATCCTAACATTATGAGGTTCTTCAAAAAAAAAATCCATATTTTCCTAATGTCCCTAAATGTGGTACCATCTATAGACATTTCTCTAACACCATGTGGGTCTACAATTTTTTGTGGGATGGATACTGCCGTTTTTTAGATGAGGTTCTGCGGCTAGTCTACCTAGTCACTTTTTCTGCAAGTGGTTACTAGTGATGATATTTTCTTAGGGGTCGGGAGTCTTTTTACAGAAGAGTTGTTTCAAGCACATTCGTGGACATTGATGAGGTTCATTAAAATTAATTGGGTCTCGATCCCGTTAATATTCTCAAAGGATGATTTTAAGGAGTTACGTCACAATTCACAATCATTGGTCTAGGTGGATCCTCTCTAGTCATCAAGGACAAATGTCACCTACCCAAATTTTGGGAATATTATTTTATTTGCAAAATAATTTATGTTAAATTATAATTACAAAGTTTTGTAATTATGACCAAGTTTGGTCAAGGATGATTGTAATTACTGATTATTATTATTTAATAAATTAAAATAGGAGACAAACACCCAAGGGAACTGTTAAATGAGTGTTCACTGACCCACTAGGAGGAATGGAAGCTGTTAGAAGGTATGGGACAGAATAAGGTATGTGGAAAGTGAAGGTAAGATTGCCAAGCAATCTATTTATGTTTTGATTGATCCGGGATCTACTCATAATTATGTTTCTCCAAAAGTGGTTGAAGGTTGTTCTCTTAGAAAAGTGAAGCATAATAAATCTTGGCTAGTTCAATTAGCCACAGGGACCAAGAGAAAAGTAAGTGAAGTAGTGGTGGAGTGCCCCATAGAATTGAATGGACTCCACACACATGCAGAATTGAATGTGCTACCTTTAGGATCATATGATGCCTTACTTGGCATGGACTCGTTGAGAAATCACTTGAATGTATTGATGAAGATGGAAGACCAAGATTTGTAAAGGGAATTCCCAAGCAAGTTTCAGTAAGACAAATTTCAGCCCTACAGTTGAAAAAGTTTTATAAGAAGGGTTATCAATTATATGTAGTCAATATGTTAGATTCGTCCGAGGACAAGGGTCCAAGGATGGAAGATTTCTCATTATTGCAAGAGTTCCACAATGTATTTCTGGATGAAGTGTTAGGACTACCACCAAAGAGAGATACTGATTTTACCATCGATCTTATTCCAGGGGCAGCACCGAATTCCAAAGCTCCTTATAGAATGAGTACAACGGAGTTGGTAGAGTTGAAGATGCAGCTGCAAGAATTAATGGACAAAAAGTATATCAGACCAAGTGTGTCTCCTTGGGGAGCACCGGTGTTATTTGTCAAGAAGAAAGATGGGACTTTAAGACAGTGTATTGATTACAGGAAACTAAATAAAGTGACAGTCAAGAACAAGTATCCACTGCCAAGAATTGATGACTTGTTTGATCAAATGAAGGAATCTAAAGTGTTTTCCAAGATTGAATTGAAGTTCGGATACCATCAAGTGAGAATTAAAGAAGAATACATTCACAAGACGGCTTTCAGAACTAGATATGGTCATTATGAGTTCACTGTGGTGCCATTTAGCCTTACCAATGTACCTGCTACATTCATGTGTCTCATGAATAGTGTCTTCAGCAAATATTTGGATAAGTTTGTGATTGTGTTCTTGGATTACATTCTTGTCTATTCAAGGAATGAAGAAGAACATGAAGAACATCTGAGGATGGTGTTGCAAGTTCTTAGAAAACACTAGTTGTATGCCAAGTTAAGCAAGTGTGAATTCTATCAAAAGAAGGTGCAATATTTGGGTCATATCATTTATGAAGAAGGAATTGCAGTGGATCCGGAGAAGATTAATTCCATCAAGAAATGTTTCAGATGTTAGATCTTTTATGGGTCTTGTTGGTTACTACAGAAGGTTTATTGAAGGCTTCTCCAGGATAGCTCATTCGATCACTTCATTGCAAAGAAAGAACATCAAGTTTGTATGGTCTGAAAAATGTGAGAAAAGTTTTCAGAAGTTAAAGGAGTTACTTACCAGTGCTCCTATTCTGAAGATAGCAGATCCAAAGAAGGATTTTGTAGTATGCATAGATGCTTGCATTGAAGGGCTAGGTGGAGTGCTCATGCAAGAAGGAGTTGTGATTTTCTATGAGTCAAGAAAATTCAAAGAGCATGAAAATAATTATGCCACACATGATTTGGAATTCGGAGCCATAGTGCATGCTCTCAAGATGTGGAGACATTATTTGATGGGAAGAAGATTCGAGCTTAGAACCGACCACATGAGCTTAAAGTATTTGTTTGATCAGCCAAAATTGAATGCTAGGAAAGCTAGATGGATGGAGTTTCTTTGTGAATTTGATTTTGAAATTAAGCATGTAAAAGGGAAGGAGAATAAGGTTGCAGATGCTCTTAGTAGAAAATTTCATGTTGCAACAGTAAGTATGTGCAAATCAGATTTGAAGACCAGGGTTCTTGAGGCCCAGAACAATGATGAAACTTGCCTTCAAATTAAAGAGAAGTTGCAGCACGGTAACATGGATGAAAAGTGTGCGGGATATCAGCTTGGTGAAGACAATATTGTTGATGTATATGTAACTTCAGAATGTATTTCACCTATGTATTTCATCTATGTATATTATACTCCTATAGAGATGTGTTATTCCTCTATAAGGAAGTGCCGTCATTTGTATTGACAAGTGTCGCAAGTGTCATAACCTACCAATGGGTTATTAGACCACCATGTGTGGGGTCGGCCCTGATTAAGTTAACCATGGGTTATTAGTATAAGCTAGACAAGTCGGACCCATTAGTTTATTGGGTAGGACAAGACAAGTATAAATAGAGATCAGGAGATCTCTATTTGGACATCTCATTATTAACTTGTACATCACTCGAAAACTGGCGCACTAGTTGAGGAGGAGGAGGAGCTACTAGTAGAAGACTATATCTTGTACGTTGTTTGTACCTTGGTTGTATTATTGCTCTATCTATCTCTGAGGAAGTTGTGGGGTTTTTCACCTTAAGGTTTTCCCCACGAAAACTCTGTGTGTCTATTGTCTCTTATGTTTGCCTCTTGTTGTGATTGACATGATTGACATGCTTTATATGATTGATATGCTGTACATGTTATTCTCTCAGTAAAGATCCTAGAGTATATTGAATTAATGCTCAAAAATTAACATGGTATCAGAGCTTCCCTGAGAAGAAGACATTGTGCAGTGGCAGAAACTAGGGTTTCTTGTTTTTTGGGTTTCTCTCCATAGATTTTGGAAAAGCAGCAAAGTCGACTGACTCTACTCATCAAGGAGAATCTATCTGTCCAATCAGAATTCAATTTTGAGCACTTTCAGTTTTGGCCCTAAAAATTAGGGTTTCCACAAAAATAGGAATTTCTGAAATCTGAAGACATAGGTGGAAGCTCCTTGGAAAAATCAAATTTTAGAGCTTTGGATCGAGATTTTGGGTTGGGTGAAGCTCCGGGAAACTCAAACCCTAATTCAGGGTCCTCCCTAGTGAATCCGGGAAGACTAAAAGGCATTTCCGAAGTGTGAAACTTTGCAGATCTCAAATTATGAATATACCAGGTTGATCAGCTCATCAAGGCACATCTTTCTATCCTTTCAAAATATTGAAATGCACATTTTGAATTTTTAGGGTTTCTCTGACAAACCCTAATCCAGGACTAGATCCAATTTTCAGCAAATCAAGTGGTAAGACCTAAATCTTTTCTATTTCCATTTGAAGTACTCTTTAAGATGTCTCACCACACCAAGCTTGAGGATAAGCTTGAAGGGGCTGATAACTTCCGAGCATGAAAGTATAGGATTGGGTTAATCCTGTAAGAAAATGAGTTGGACACTTATATAAGTGAAAAGGTCCTTGTCCCAGAGGGAGAAGAGGCTAAGGCTCTTCACAAAATCAACTTGGTCAAGGCAAAGAGGATTATTGCTGATTCTATCAAGGACCATCTCATCCCACATGTGTCATCTCTGAAGACACCCAAGGAGATGTTTGATTCTTTTACCAAGCTATTTGAAGGGAAGAACATAAATCGAAAGATGACCTTGCGGAACCAATTGAAAGGGGTAAAGCTTCAGAATGGAGAGACCATTCAATCCTATTTCTCTAAGGTCTCTTAGATCAAGGAATAGCTTGAAGCTGTGGATGAAATTGTGGACAATGGTGAAGTTATCATGACCACACTATATGGCCTACCCAGATCATGGGACTCCTTTATCCAAGGAATCTATGCAAGGAAGAAGTTGATCTCCTTCACTAGGCTGCGGGAGGAATGCTCACAAGAAGAAGCTAGGCTTGTGGCCCGAGAAGAAAAGATGGGAAATGAAGATCAAGCTCTCACTACTCACACCAAGAAGGGAAGCAAGTTCAAGGGGGAGCATTCTCATTCTAAGAAACCTTCTCACCACTTTAGAAATAGGAAACATCTAAGATGTTTCACATGTAATGAGAAAGGGCATTTTGCCTCAGATTGTCCCAAGAACAAGAAGGACAACAACAACAACTTCAACAAAAAGAAGAAGGGCAACAAAAGAAAATATCATGCTCATGCTGCTGAGGATGATGAACCTCCCAAGAAGAAGGCTAGATCAGAAAGTGATGATTAATCAAGTGAAGATGAATATGTTTTAATCTCTGCTCTCACAGGTACTATCTCTCATGGATGTAATGATTGGCTTATTGATAGTTGGGCTTCCAAACACATGATTGAGTTCAAAGAATATTTTGTAAACCTATATGAACATGAGTCACCCCATAAGGTGAAACTTGGGGATTACTACCAATATCCTATCAAAGGAAGTGGTGAAACCTCCTACAATCTAGACTCTGGGAAGTCTTTGAAGATGAAAGAAGTTCTATATGTACCTGGGCTCAAGAAGAATCTACTCTCCATATCTGCACTGGATGCAAAAGGTATGAGGGTTGCATTTATAGATGGCCAAGTACTTATGTAGCCAAAAGGTAAAACTATAGATGATGCAATAGTGATTGGAGAGCAAGAGGGAGGATTGTACAAATTGAAGGGACAACCTGAACATGCTATGGTGACATGAAGACAAAGATTCATCCATAGTCATGGATCACATAAATCTATGTATAATTTGGTTTTGCAAAGGTTAACTTATGAGTTATGCAGGTTATTGAAGAGAACAAGAAAACATTGCTAGACATAACTAGAAAATATGATGACCAGGTGTGTTTTTTTCTTATATCAAAGGATCTTATACTTTTGTATGATTGATAATGATTACTCATGAAGTTACAAGTTTGAATAATATAGGGTTTATGCATACTATTTCTCTTACCTTGATTGATGATATGACTAACCAGAAGAGTTTTGTAGTCAAATATGAATATGCATGAGTAAGAGAAGTCTTCCCTGAAACCTTGAATGATAATGCTTATTATCTGTGTTTGAAATAATCATGACTATACATGTTTAAGATTATTTTGTTTTGATAGTATACTAATGAATGCATGATTATGTATGATATCTCGACGATAACACAATGATGATACTCGTAAGCATGCATAGTGATTGAGGATGGATATAAGTTCAAGGACAGGTAATCCAGGAAGTAAAGATCAAGACGACACTCCAGTAGTTCCTGCAAGGAAGCAAAGATTGAGAGGGAGTCCACACAACAAACAAACAAAAATAAGTATTTGAATTGTCATTTCTTGTATATCTGATTGTTTAAATAATATTGTTCAATGATGTATATACTTATGTTCCTAGACTTAGGTTGAGTATTATGCATATTAGAATAATTGCATTAATGAATAGTATACTGCTAATATGCATATGATGGGTAAGTGGACTATGGAACTGTACAACATTCCATTGCTACTTATCTAGAATGAAACCTCTTTGCTGAAATGTTGGGAGTTGTGCACACTCTTAACAATGTTCTGGTAGAGATTGGAAGGCATCTAGAAAGTTACGGGATATGGATAAATGTTGTATTGAAGCATTGGCTAAGATAATTGCATGACTGTATGACATATTTACTTATGTGTAAGAATTTGTTCTGAAAACTATGAGATGTTTCTAATCATGCAATTTAACTTGTTTTGTAGGAAAGATCGTATACCATCACCTACAAAAGAAGGACTACAACATTTGATCAGCAACAAAGTTATCTATTGAAAATATTGAAGTTCCCAGGATTTGGGAAGAATGCCATGATCGAGGAGTACCAGTCGATCATGAAGAATGATATGTGGGATGCAGTCCCAAGACCTGAAGAGAAGTCTGTTGTGACTTCCAAGAGGATCTATAAGATCAAGCATGCTGCAGATGGTAGCATAGAAAAATACAAAGCGAGATTCGTAGCTCGTGGCTTCTCCCAGAAAGAAGGAATTGACTATGAAGAATCTTTTGATCCTGTAACCAGATACACCTCCATCAGATCAGTACTTGCTCTGGCTATAGTGATGAAATAGAAGATACACCAGATGGATGTCAAGACAGTCTTCTTGAATGGTGTAGTCGAGGAGGAAGTGTATGTTGAGCAGCCACTTGGTTTTGAGACACATGACAGGAAGTCATATGTGTGCAGGTTGAAGAAAGATTTGTATGGCTTGAAGCAAGCTCCTAGGACCTGGTATGGGAGGATAGAAAACTTTCTATCCAGTTTGCGCTTCACCAAGAGTAAAGAGGATTCCAACCTTTACTACAGGGTTGAGGAAGGAAATCCTGTGATACTACTGTTGTATGTAGATGATCTGTTTGTAACAGGTAATGATAGTTTGATTGCTGATACCAAGAGGAAGTTTGCAGCCGAGTTCGAGATGAAGGACTTGGGGATGATGTACTATTTTCTAGGCATGGAGGTGTGGCAGAGTATAGATGGAATCTTCCTTGGACAAGGGAATTATGCAGTGGAGATCTTGAAGAGGTTCGGGATGATGGACTGCAAGGCCATGGCCACACCTATGGCATCGAACCTGAAGCTTGTGTGTGATGCTTCATCTGATCTGGTTGATGTCACGGTGTGTCGTCAGATGATTGGGTCCTTGATGTACCTGACAAACACGAGACCAGATATTTGCTTTGTGGTGAACACATTAAGCCAGTTCCTCACAGATCCCAGAGGTGTTCACCTGTTTGCTATAAAGCAGATTCTAAGGTACCTGAAGGGTACAATTCATTATGGGCTCAAGTATTATGCGAATCAAAAGTTTAACTTGCAGGGTTATGTTGATTCGGACTGGGTAGGTAGTGTTGCAGATAGGAAGAGCACATCTGGGTGTTGCTTCAGTATGGGATCAGGTGTGATTTCTTGGTTTAGCAAGAATCAATCCTGCGTAGCACTGAGTACAACCGAAGCAGAGTATGTTTCATCTTGTTCGGCTAGTTGTGAGGAAGTATGGTTGAGGAAGCTACTATCTGAGTTATTTGATCTTCTGTTGGATGCTATTGATATCTGTTGTGAAAACCAGAGTTGTGTGAAACTGTCTGAGAACCCAGTGTTCCATGATAGGTCGAAGCACATTGAGATCAAATATCACTATATCGGGGATATGGTGTAGAGAGGAGCAGTGAATCTCCTGTATATTGCGACGGATGAGCATATTGCAGATATGCTGGCAAAAACACTAGCCAAAGTGAAGTTCAAGTACTTCAGAGAGAGGCTTGGTGTTCTTCAGATCGACGACACTTTGAGGAAGAAGTGATGGACACATTTGCTGGAGCCATTCCAAGCATGATGAGAGGAGGATCCTTCACATGGTTGTGGATGTAAGCATTGGATGATGAGCATCAGGACAATGCTCCAGTTACTGTTCTGTATATGCATCATGTTGGATGCTTGTTATGATCAGTTGGATCATTTATATGTATGTATGTATGCATCATGTTGGATGCTTGGACCATGTATCTGTATATGTATCAGGTGGATACCTTTGTATGATTAGGTAGATCATGTATGTTGATATATATCAAGTGGATACATTGTATGATTAGGTGGATCATGTATCTGTGTATGTATCGGATTGATACATTGTATGATCAGGTGCATCATGTATGATGATATGTATCAGGTAGATACTTGGTATGCATCAGGTGGATGCATGGTATGGTCAGGATGATCATGGATGAAGAGCTTCAGGATGTTTCTCCAGATGAAATACATCAAGATGATGCAGTGATGATGATCAGGATGATCATATGTGATGACATGTATCAGGTGGATACATTAAATAATTAATTGGATTATGTGTGATGAGTTCCGAAGACACATATGCACATGAACTTTTCGGACATGGTTGTAGATGTGTTCTCCCATGGTCGCGATGTAATTGTTGGGATTTTCCGACATGGTGGCAGATGTGTTCTCCCATGGTCATGATGTAATTGCCAGGGCCATTTGTGCATGGTTGTAGATGTGTTCTCCCATGGCTGCGATATAAGTGCCGGGGCCATTCAAGCATGGTTGTAGATGTGTTCTCCCATGGCTGCAATATAAGTGTTGTGCCATTCTCGCATGATTGTAGATGTGTTCTCCCATGGCGTAGATGTAAGTGCTATGTGATGTGCATCTGGGTTGTGCTTCGTGATACTCTATGGCTATGGATAGGTTGTGTAGTAGCATGTAAAAGGTTTTGGGAGATCCGATAGGTTGAGCTGTGTGCTCGTAATAAGTCCTGGGATGCTCTTTCGAGGTTTTGTTGACTCACGTAATAAGTCCTGAGGATTCCACAGTATGTCCAGTGATGATGAAGAATTGTAGGTGGTGGGCCTAATTCCAGTATGAAAAAGGACCGGCTCTGTAGAACTTCCTATGACGAGTAGATTCAGAGATTGATTGAGATATCAACAGCCGTGACGATGACGATGATTTGAAGATGATGATTCGTTGATGATGATTCGAGGATGATGATTCCTTGTGCTAGCAGATCTATGTCGAGAAATACCTTCCTAGTTAAGAGGGAGTGTTGATGCATATGTAACTTTAGAATGTATTTCACCTATGTATTTCATCTATGTATATTATTCTCCTATAGAGATGCGATTCCTCTATAAGGAAGTGTCATCATTTGTATTGACAATTGTCATAAGTGTCATAACTTGTTGATGGGTTATTAGACCACCATGTGTGCGGTCGGCCCTGATTAAGTTAACCATGGGTTATTAGGCTAAGCTAGACAAGCCATCCCCATTAGTTTATTGGGCAGGACAGGACAAGTATAAATATAGACTTGGAGATCTCTATTTGAACGTCTCATTATTCACTTGTACATCACTTGGAAAGTGGTGCACTAGTTGAGGAGGAGGAGGAGCTACTAGTAGAAGACTATCTCTTGTACTTTGTTTGTACCTTGGTTGTATTATTGTTCTATCTATCTCTGAGGAAGCTGTGGGGTTTTTCACCTTAGTGTTTTCCCCACGGAAACTCTGTGTGTCTATTGTCTCTTATGTTTGCCTCTTGTTGTGATTAACATGATTGACATGCTTGATATGCTTGATATGTTATACATGTTATTCTCTCAGTAAAGATCCTAGAGTATATTGAATTAATGCTAAAAAATTAACAAATATCCTCATCTATAAAGATAGGTTGTACATTCCAAATAATGCAGATTTGAAGAAGCTAGTGATGGATGAAATACATCATATGCCATACTCTGGACACCCAGAATATTAGAAGACTATAACAGCAGCAAGAAAGCAATACTTTTGGCATGGCATGTAGAAGGACATAGCTGAGTACATTGCTAGATGTCAAAAGTGCCAACAGGTCAAGGCAGAGCACCAACATCCAGCAGGATTGTTGCAGTCCTTACCCATTCAAGAATGGAAGTGGGAAGTGATCTCTATGGATTTTATAATAGGCATGCCCATGACAGTGAAGAAGCATGATTCAATCATGGTTTTGGTGGACAAGCTATCAAAGGTAACTCACTTTATTCCAGTCAAGTCCACTCACAAGGCTAATGACATTGCAAACATATTCATGAGAGAGATATTCAAGTTGCACGGATTGCCTAAGGCAATAATTTATGATCATGATACAAAGTTCACTTCCAATTTTTGGAAGGGATTATTTTAGGAATTGGGAATTAAATTGAATTTCAGTATAGCATATCATCCTCAAACAGATGGCCAAACTAAGAGGGTGAATCAGGTTCTTGAATACATGCTGATAATGTATGTGATGGATAAACTATCAAAGTGGGAGGATTACCTACACTTGGTAGAATTTGCATACAATAATGGACATCATGCATCCTTGGAGATGAGTCCATTTGAGGCATTATATGGCAAGGGATGCAGGACTTCAGTGAATTGGGACAGCTCGGTGAACAAGGTAGTACTTGGACCAGAGATGATCAAGGAAATGGAATAGGAAGTTGCTAAGATTAGGAAGACTTTAAAGGCAGCTCGGGACATGCAGAAGAGTTATGCAAATTTGAAAAGACTGCATAAGGAATTTCAGATTGGGGATCATGTTTATTTGAGAGTGAAACCAAGGAAAAGTTCTCTCAAGTTGGGGAGTTGTGCCAAGTTGTTACTAAGATATTATGGGCCATTTGAAGTCCTTGATAGGATAGGGTCAGTTGCATATAGAATTGCATTGCCTGCTAACATAAAATCTCATAATGTTTTCCATGTATCTTTGCTTAAGAAGTATGTACATGATCCTAATCATATGATTTATTGGAATGTGATACAGGTGGAACTTGAGGAAGAGTTCCAAGTAGAGCCTATGCGCATCCTCGACAAGAAGGTCACTTTTATTCGGAACAGAGCCATCGGGCAGGTAAAGGTCCAATGGGAGCACCTTAGCCCCAATGAGGCTACATGGGAGTTGCAGGATGCCATGAGAGAGGCATTCCCATTTTTGTTCAGTTTTGAGAACACTGAGGACGGTGTTGTTCTAAGCAGGAGGGGAATGTAATACCCCAATTTTGACCCTTAGAAAATATTGGATTTTAATGTAAATATTGTATACATGCGTTGTATGTTTCCCTAGTGTGGAACTCAAGGCCAAGGCCCCGGTAGTGTATGTTCGGATTTTATTTAAAACAATCAAGTATTTGATATTTTGATACCCATGTGCTATTAAGCCATGGAATATTGTAAAATAATGTAAATATTTATACTTCAATAAAATACCAAAACTGGCTATGGAAACAACAAATGAAAAGGGGCCATGTGTATCCACTAGGGAGTGGTGAGGGGGTTGTGGGGATAAACCATATGTTGTCAAATTTCATTGTGAGAACCCATTTGACTTTCGTTGATGACATTTATTTCTGTTGTAAGGAAATAGTTAAAGATTTCAGTCCATGGCTTCAATGGAGCATGGCCAACCCATAAATTCATATTTGCAGGTATGGGCTCTGTTTTCTTATACCAGAAGTTACTCTACCTCATGGGAGTTGCTTCTTCCTCATCCCCATTCCATGGTGGAAGGAACCAACATCATTTTCCATCCAAAAACGAATTCCAGCAGTGAGCAAAAAAACTAGAAATCGCAACTTTGCAAGAACCCACGTTTTGAAGAGCCAAAAACACCCATATTTAGTATTTGGCAGTGAAATCCAATGGGGGATCCATATATATGAACCTTGGGGCGAATTTTGAGAGTATTCGATACCACGAAATCCATTGGAAAACCCAGTTTTTATATCCTAGGAAACCAGCGACGGGATTGAGTTATTTGATGAACAAAATTGTGACAAATCTAATTGTGGATTACTGAGCAGAGGTTGGGTTTGCTTGATAAACCCAGTGAAGGCTAGAATCTCAAGAATTAGCAGTTGTACCTTTCTATACCCATCTTGAAGAGCACTAGAGGGAAGGGACACCTGAGGGACTGTGCAGCAGATAAGGGGACCTTTCTTGTGTTAGGTGTGGTAGGTAATGTGGGTGTCTTAACTGTTGAATTCATTTGAGATGCCTGGAACTCTATGGTTGAGCTCACTGACTTAGCATTGCTATCCTTTGTCTTTCATATGCTGAATAAACCCAACTGTGAGTTGGCTTAGCATAACTATTGAATGAAACCATGCCTGTGAGTGAGCCCAGCTAGTTACTCCTTACTGGATACACAACCCAGCTCGGGGGTGATCTCTCAGTTGAAAGAATACAAGCTGAACAAATATCTATGGTTGGGTGGAACGTTTCTCTCGCATAGCTAGTTGTTTGGACAGCCTCATCTTCAAAATAAGTGTTCTCTATGGTTTAATTTATATGTATTTTGTGTTTTACAATGTGTTAATTCTGAATGACAAATATTCATGCTAACTAAATTGATATGAAGCTTGTGCATAGCATGAGAATGGGATGGATTCTCTTCCTGTTGATTCATCAATGGCTTGAGATAAATATGCTGATGTATGTCTGTTGTGTGTGTGCAATTATGTATTTTATTTTCGATGTGTAATTTAATTGTGCATTTTATTTAAAGGGCAAAATTTTACCATTATGGCTTTGGGGAAGAATTAGACACCCCATGTTATAGCCATGTTCCCTCCCTTGCATTGGATTGATGGAAGGGGACGTGACACTCCCTCTCTCACCCCTCTCTTTTCTCCTTCACCACAAGGGTTAGGAGATATATTATTATACAAAATCACTAACTCACATTATCCTCATGTACATATAAATCTTCATCCTTGTAACCATAAATCCATGACCCCCATATCTCAATCCCTAAACCCTTGACCATTACGCCCTAGCCACTGCGATCCCTAGTCCATAGTACAACTAACCATCATAAATCTTGGCCCACTCTAATCCTAAACTAGTATAGCCCCTAAAACTCTTAAATACTAACACATAATGATATATGGGTGAATCCATGAAGATGGTTGTCTATTTTGGGGGGTCCAGTGAGAAAATAAATCTGAGTTTTTCATGTTTTCCATCTTTGGGCGAATAAAAGTGATATTTTTGTTTGGAATTTCACTTTTCACTAAAAAACAAACTTTTAGAGAATTATGTTAGCTTGCTATCCATATTTTTTTCAATTTTTTGTATTGAGATTTGATCTTTCGATTCGGCAAATGTTTGACAGTGTGTTCTTATAAAATGAAAGGACTACAAAATAGCCATGTTTTGTCGCACAAATAAAATCATTGTTAAACTTGTCTTTTGCAAAAAACAAATATGCTACGACAATCTACACACAATATACTACTACATACTATAAGTTTGTAACAAATGGATCTATATACTAATTATTTTATTTATTTGAATTCAATCAATGGGGAAACCTTGTTGATTTTCAAAATATTTTTTGTCGCAAAACTTTTCTCTCAATTGAATATAAAACTAAAAATTCTATGAATACTGTTTTGAAGTAGACACACCAATTAATTGCACCATAGTTTTCTCAATTTTTTTTGTGGTGTATTTTTAAAGTTATGGATTTTTCATTTCACCACATTTTGAAAGAGATGAAACCAAACTCGACACATATTAAGAAAACAAATAATTACAAATATCAGATCTTACCTATACAAAACAAAATCTATATATTCGGAAAGTAGATTCAATAATGAAACTAATGGTATCAAGTCCGACAGTCACTTCATAGTGTAAGAAATCCTTTTTGCCTTTTGAAAATTGAGAAACCTGAAAACTGTGAGGAAAAAACAAATTTTTAGGTTTCAGAGGTTATTTGGCCGAATAACTGTTTTCCTTAACGATGACGTCAATTAGAGCAAAGGTTATTCGGCCGAATAACCAAATGTAAAAAAAACTAGTCGACCCAAAAAAAAAACCCGTTCTTGTCTAAACTTATATAAATAAAACTAAATACTTTAATTACTTTCGCACATTTTAATTTCACATACTTATGGTCAGAATATTTTTGAAGGGATTTTCTAATGAGCTTTTTTTGCAAAGGGAGTTTTTTTAATAAGGTATGTTTTTGAAGGCATTTTTGGAAAATGAGTTTTTATTCCAAGCTTTTTGCACTTCTTATTTCTTTGCAATGGGTTTTTTTTCCAAGGATTTTCTAAGGAGTTTTTTTTGGAAAGGGATTTTTTTTTATGAGGTTTGTTTTCTTACTTATTTCTAAGGAATACATTGAAAGAATATTTTTCTAAGGCATTTTTGCAAAATGAGTTTTTATTCCAAACTTTTTGCACTTCCTTTTTCTTTGCAATGGATTTTTTTTCCAAAACGGTGATTTTAAAGAGTTTTTATTCCAAGTTATTTTTTCAAAGGAGTTGTATTTTTCTTTTTTATTTATTTGAAAATGGTTTTTTCAAATGAATTTTTTCAATGTTTTTTTTTTCTAGATATTTTTGCAAAAGACATTTTTTTTACAAAGTATTTTACAAGTGATTTTTTCAGAAAATGTTTCTTTCCAAAGCATGCATTTACAGAATTTTTATTCCAAGGCATTTTTGCAAATAAGATTTTATTTCAAGTTATTTTTACAAATGAGATGTATTTTTCCTTCTTATTTCCTTGAAAAGGGGTTTTTTCAAAGTCTCCCAAGTTATTTTTGCAAAAAAATTATTTCATTGCAAGGGTTTTTACAAAGAAATCTTTTTCCTAAGTTGGTGGTTTTTTTTTTCATTGCAAGGGTTTTTACAAAGAAGATTTATTTAGAAAGTGTTCTTATTCTTTTCCAATGGATATTTTCAAAGGTGATTTATTGTCAAAGAGTTCTTATTTTATTCAAAGAAAGTTCTTTTCAAAGGAAATTTGTTTCCAAGGACTTTTTTTTCAAAAGACTCTTACAAGATTTTGATAAGGTGAAGTAAATTTCAGTTCATGTGTTTATAAATTTCGTAACTATTTTTAAATCTTCATTTTTTTTTTACTATAAAATGATGATTTTTTTATTTATCATTTATAGATTAAACAATCATGGGCAGTAAGAGAAACCATCAAAGAAAATATGATCATAAACATGTTGATGATGATGATAAAAAAAAAAAGACTTAAATATCATGCCAACAAAGCAAGCCTTGCAAAAATGCAAGCAACGATTATTGAAGATACAAATACAGTTTTACATGATAATGTTGATGAAATGGAAATTGAAAATAGAGTACAAGAAGAACAAATTGAAGTTGAAGATGTAAATATTGATTTACATACTAACGTCGATGAAGTCAATATTAAAGATCAAGTTCAAGAACCAGAAATTGGACCATGTATGTATATATCATGTATTTTCCAAATTCATTTTTTATAATGAATTGTATTTTTGGATACATGTTTTAAATTAAATGTAATTTGATGTATAGGTACTTTCACCATTGATGATGAAACGTTAGAAAATGTTGATTGCAACAAATATGGAAAAAAAATACCCATACATGCTGCACAATATCGTGCTCAAAAAATTTATGATGATGTTCTGAAGAATTATTCAGCAATAGGACAAGCACAAATTTTGAGATATTTATTAGTGACCAAGAAGTTAGAAGATGCTACGTCATTATAAGGTATTCACAAGGTGACCAAAGAGTCGAAATTAAAACATAATGTGATAGAAAATATAGGTGATGCAATAAAAAAATTTGAAAAATCTAGGAAGAAAGACATCAATGCTGCACGAAGAACAATTCATATAACAATTATTTTGACTAGTACTAAACAAAAACGTATGACAACACAGCTAGCAAAAGCAGAATCACATTATACAAACATAGCAAATTCAGAATGCAAAGAGATGAAAATGATGAACTTGTTTGTTGGGCAATTATTTGTAGACAACCTTACAAAGATAAAATGGGAGCAGGTGTTAAAGATATTGTACGGGAATATTGGTTGACACATGCTCGAGTTTCACCAAATTCAAGAGATGTAATACGACAAAGAGTATCATGAGGAGTATATGTAAGCAGTCCAAAACATATAATGGATATGACACAAATACAATTGTACAATAAATTCAAGGATTATCATCGTGGAATTAATGTGTCAATCACTACATTTGTGCAACTAAAACCATGGTATGTTAGACCTATTACTATCCGTGACACATATTGTTGCCATTATCATGTGCAATTTCAATTATATTACGACACATTTCTTGAATTTGGTAAAATGTTTTGGACAAATTCACCACCTTCGCCCACAATATGTGAATTCATATCTCAAACCCTATGTGAGAGAAATCACGATGAAGTATTTTATAATAAAAAATGTGTCAATGGAAAACATTGTAATCGTTGTGAAAATTTGGTTTTATTCCACAATAAATATCCTATCGATACTGATCACTCATTGTCAAATGTCACCATTGATTGGAGAAGATATGAATACATTACAAGTACTAGTGATGTATGGTCCAAAATGATTGATTTGCGAGAAGATAAAATAGGTGTGACAGATTTTCTCAAGAAATTTGAAAGTGAAATTTATAAATACACCAAGCATTCCCATAGAGCACGATGGCAAGACCTTCAATTCAAACAGTCTCGTGAATGCTGCACAAAAAGAGATACAGAGTGAATACTATCATTCTGACCAAGTTTCGATATTTGTCCATGTTTTATATAGAAATTCTCAACAGGATGTTGATGGCATTGAAAGCACGTGGGACAATTGAGATGTGATTAAAGAATATCACTTTTATATCAGTGACGATCGTACACACAATACACATTTTGTTCAGCATTGTATTGAAAGTATTTTCTAGAATTCACTAAAGGGACGTAACATTAAATTCAATTAGCATTGGATATGGTCGGATGGATGTGCCGAAGAATTTAAATCTTCATGATCATTTTATTTTTTATGTCGACTTCATAAAGCATTGAACATTAAACATCGGTGGAATTTCTTTGAAACTGGTCATGAAAAAGGTGAACATGATGGTGCAGGAGCATGCGTAAAAAGAGCACTTCGAAGATGGCAAATGAACCATAATTCTGCACAATTCCATTCAGCTGCAGAGTTTGTCCAATGGTGTAAATCACATCTAAAACATGATTATAATCAACAATCAAAAGATGTGCGTAGGTATGTACACACAAATGTTTTAATTTATATTTTATTGTCAATTTAAAAAAAAGTATGTACCTAACATCAAAATTTGTCATTTCTGTACTAGGTTTTTTTGGCTTGTTGAGGTCCAAGATATAAATAGATCAATACCATACGACGCTAGCACCATACATCGGACTAGATATTTTTACTTTATTCAAACAAAAATCTTCCAAAACCTTTATGCATTGGACAGTAGAAAGCAATCATGCTTTTGTCATATTTGCACTGAAAATATTGAATCTACAAAAGTTTGTGAAAACATAACGAACAACTACGTAAAACATTGGAAACACACGGAGATTAATCATAAAGGAAAAATGCCACTAGCAAGCATAGAAGAATTAGAATCAGAAGAAATAACAATATCATCTGATGGCGACAAAATTTCAGATCTTGTTAGAGAAGGTAATGATCAAATACCATTGTTTTGTTGATTGTTCATTCTTGTCCATCACCTTATACACATGTATATTAGTCAATTTAATTGAATTAAAAATCCTAACATCAATTGTAATTTGCACAGGAGATTTTTTTGCTGTGATTGCACCTGTAGACAACAACGAAAATGTGAAGTATTATTTGAAGTGATGCACTGAAGGAAAAATGAAGTTATTGGAAGACTACAATGACAACGGATATAGATACGAGAGAGGATCCATCATTTGAAAGGGATTTTTTTTAAGCAGACCCATATGACTCAAAATTATGTCTACTTTTAGGATTATGAACCTGATGTTATATGTTGTCAATATAGTTATTTAGTATGTGCATCTCGAATAAAATTAGTTCAAGTTCCATCGAAAAAATAATTAAAAAATAAAAAATGGAAATTGTCCAAATATAACCATGAATGGATAATTGAGGAAGACATTCCATTGCGATGTTTTTAACTATATAAAAAATTAATAGATCAATGGTTTTGTCCATGTCATTGTCAAATGTTGTGTAATATATTTTTTTTTTCTTTCTATGTCTATGATCTTGAAAGGAACTGGAATATAAGAGTTTAAATGATCGTATTCTAATATGTTGAAATTTGAATTCAAAAATTATTTGGTAATGAAAACCTCAATGTGTAAAACTTTTGTCTTAATTCTGTATAAAATACTTTATTCGGGTCCCCATATGTCTATTAGACCACTTAAGGGATAAGATAACAGATTTGTGGTTGTCGCCACTTTTGGCTTAAATTGACCCAGAGGTTTCCAATTAGACCCAGGTTCTTTGCGGTTCTCCCTTTGGACCAACAAAACCCCTTCGCACCAGCCCTTTTGGCAACAACCTGCGAACAGGCTGAGGTCTCACCCAAGGTGTATCTTATGGGGTACCACAGAATCATGTTTCCATAGTAAATGATGAGTTGTTTATATGGACAAGATGCACAGTGCAGGACAGCAGGATGGCGCTGCGGGACAAAGCAATGCGGTACACAGCAGCATATATGCTGCGAGCGACTACGGTGCGGTGATGGCAACACTGCGGGCCCCACTAAGGGATTATTACTACTGTGAACCCTCTACTGGAACTGCGAATCACCCACACTTATCCTCTACTTGGAAGATCTTGAAAAGGCTAAGGCACTGAGATGAATATCACCCATCCATCCATTCAGGAACTTACTGGTTATCTTTCTATCATTCATTCAAGGACTTAGATTATTACAACGTGAACTGAAATGATAGATGCGACTAACTGTGCTACATTCCTTACTGTGTTTAAGAAATTATTTAAAATTAAATGACTAATTCATGATCTTAACATATACTTGAAATGTTCGCCATTCATCTGTTCCCGTGGAACCTAGCATATCATTCCCAAACTTCTCCTATTGGTAAATGCATATCAAAGTTTTCCTATTACAGTATGCAAGGAAACATTCAAACATTCATTCTATAGACAATATAGACAGTCATTCATTCATAAAACATAATCACATAACACGGGATTTAACGTGGTTCACTTCCCCGGAAGGAAAGCTACGTCCACAAGAACGATTGGTAATATATTTCTTTCAAAAGGGATGGGGCAACCATCCTTAGTATGTGCACTCAGCTGTAGATTCTCCTTTCACTCGGCTAGGTCTCTGCGCACACAGTTGTAGAGCCTTTACAATATTCTTAGCTCAGAGATATTTCTCAATACAAAAAGGTTATATTCTGATTACTCTAGCAACTAGCATCTAGCCCCAAAAATAGAGCGACCCCATCCCATACAGCATAGTCTTCTTAATTAGATCATGCCCGAAGGTCATGTCTATACAATGTTGAAGACCTAAATCCCAAAAACCCTAAGGGTTTCCAAAACTGCACCGATTTTCCAAACTGGCTTGCTGGCTCCTGATAACGTCTTCTTGATCATGGTGGATCTCCATGTCCTCATTCTGTCGCTATCAGCCTTCCTGTCACATGCATGCCTACAGGTTGCTTCTGTCGAACCGTTTCTCTCTGACAGTTTTACCTTCTAAGCGTGCCAAACGTCACTTTCCTTAACAACCCACGTGTGGCCGCCTTCCTGATTTGCTTATGTCCATCGCTTGGCAATCTTGGAATATCTTTCCAAAATGGCTGCTACTAGTCCAACCAGTACCAGCACCTGATACTTGTCTAGCACTCTGCTTTGCTGGCTCCACGTGGCCTCCTAACTCCGCAGCATTGCTTTTGCGTGGTACTGGTCTTCGCATCATGGAAAAAACTTTGATGTTGTGCGCAACTCTGTAGTCTGGTCAAAAGTTGGATGCTACGCGCAACTTCGCAGCATCCTCAATACTTAGCCAAAATTGTATTTCTGAGCTGCGCTCAGCTCAGCTTTCCCTGCTTGCCTCAAAAAGGTGCTTCCAAAACTTTGTCTCAACCTAGGCCCAACATGCCCCTAACACTTACATGTGGCTCGTCCCCGAGCCACTTGCTTCTTCAGTTCTCTCACTCTGCTCCGCGACCGGTGGGACTAGTTTGGCCGCGAATTCATTATATACACCGAGAAACTACTCCACTACATGTCTGGTATCCCACTCAACTTGCTGAACTGTTTCAAGCAGGGATAGAGTTATCTCTTCTCCAATCTAGTCCTGTACCTGCTCTTTGTTTTCGCGCAGTTCCTTTAGCTTATCTTCTATCTGCTGCGATATTGCTGTAGCATCCTCCAGGAGTTGCTGTGACTGATTGTCCATCTTAGTCTCCTTCTCTCTTAATGCTTGGACTTGCTTCTTTAAGCCCGATACTTCCTTGTACCTGGAAAACATCTCCCTGGGTGGCAAAGCCTTGATCTCTGCTTCCAACTTTTCTAACGTGGTCTTTTTTTCTTTTACCACGGTCTTTACCTACAGCAGCCCCTGATCCTCTTCAAGGGCAGTGAATGCCTTGGAAACTTGTTCCAACAGATCTTGGCACTAAGCCATGCCACTTGTTATGTTTTGCGCAGCAGTCATGATGGATTGCTCTCTCAACTGTTGCTCAGTTAATGGCGCCTGTATGTTCATTTGTGCCTTCAACGAGGTAACATCAACCTGATAGGAAATTTTCTTATCTTGCATCTCTGACTTCAAAGATCTTACCCTATCCCCGATCCTCAGAACTGTGTCCGTAGGATCATCCTGGAGTTCTATACCTTCAATATCCTCCGCAACATTGGATATGGTAGTCTCCAAATTTTGTCGGCGGTCCAGTACATTTCGCAGCTGTATTTCTGCGTGCAGCTGAGTTTGCCTATTTGTTGTAGTGAGCTCTGCTTGTGACTTCATTGACTCTACCATCCAGTCATGCATCTCCTCAACGATCTAGATGTGGATGAAGTGCAATCCTGGAATGGGGATTTTGGCTAAGTCGAGCTCTACCCTCTCGACTCCCTATGTGTCCAACACAACTTGTTCTGCTATTGGCAATGCAACAGCCAATGGGTCCACATGGACAATTCTAGTCTTCGATGGTAGCGTTATTGCTAACTGCGGCGGTTCTTGCTGCAAGGTCACTACCGACCTCCCTTTAGCTCCTGCTTCCCGCGGCAAGGTAAGGCTTTTCTGGACATCATCCATTTTCTTCATCAGGCCTTGCATTGCGAGCCGCATCTTCTACAGGTCATCCTGGATGACCATGTCCTTCTTTTCTTTAACTGCCATAAGCTCCTTCATCTACTCTGAGACTATTTTGGCTATCATCTCATAGTCATCATCATTGAGGACTTCTTCCGATTGAATCTTTGTGGCCTTCAACTTCTTCCTTCACTTTGGATTCTGTGAAGTCTCAGGTTCTTTCCACTTCCCTATTTCTTCAGTGATTGGGCATGAGAGAGGGATTGGCTCATCTTCTGCTGAGTCTGTCTCCACATCCATAACCTCTACGTGGAACTCTAGTGGCCAATCTTTCATGAGGTCTTCAACGTCCTGCTCATACATGATGTAGTTCCCTGGGAACCACTCTGGTTTCTTCGTTTGTGCTTTCAGCGATATGAAGATACATTTCATATCCACCTCAAAGTTGTTAAATTTTCAGAATTTACTTCAATCTAATCTAGGATCTTAACTAAGAGAACAACATGTACAGCATATCAATCATGGACACAATAATGCAAGCACACAAGAGACACAGATTTTACTCGGGGAAAACCATAAAGGTGAAAAACCTCAATAACTTCCTCAGAGATAGATAAAGTAATGATACAACCAGAATACAAGAGATAGTCTTCTCCTAGCAGCAGAGCCTCCTCCTCCACAAGTGTGCCACTCTCCCAAGTGTGAGTGAGAGAATAGAATGTATAAAATGAGAGAGACACACTCTCTATTTATACACTAACTTGACTTGACCTTTACTCAACTAGGTTGGCCTCAAATTAACCACTTAACATAATGTTGACTGGACCGACCCCCACTAGGGTGGTCTAATAACCCTTTGACCCACATGGCCGACCCCCAATAGTGTGGTCTAATAACCCTTTGACCCACATGACTTACACAGGGCCGACCCCAACAAGGTGGTCTAATAACCCATCAAGTATAAGTTACGACACTTACAATATAAATGATGACACTTCCGTATATAGGAATAATAACATCTCTATAGGAATACAATATACATATATGTGAAATACATTCCGAAGTTACATATACATCAACACTCCCTCTTAACTAGGAAGGTATTTCCCAACACAGGTCTTCTAGCACAAGTCTTCTTCTCTGGATCATCGTCACTGGATAATCGTCATCGAGTCATCATCATCGTCACTACTGCTGCTATCTCAATCAATCTCTGAATCTACTCATCATAGGAATTTCTACAGAGCCAATCCTTTTTCATACTAGATGTAGGCCCACCACCTATAGGTCTTCGTCATCACTAGCCATACTTTGGAAAGCTCAGGACTTATTACATGCATCACAAAACCCTAAAAGAGTCTCTTGACTAGCAAGAACTCTAAGGAGCATCTGAGGCCTTTTTCATTATGTCCAGATCTTCAGGACTTATTACATGTGACCCCACCACAAAACCTCGAAAGAGAATCCTAGGATTGATTACGAGCACAAGGCTCAACCTATCGAATCTCTGAGGGCACAAATTACATGTGGTCACCACAAAACCTTGAAAGAGCATCCCAGGACTGATTACGAGCACAATGCTCAACCTATCGGATCTCCCAGGGCACAAATTACATGTGGTCACGGTAAAACCTCCAAAGAGCATCCCAGGATTGATTATGAGCACACGACTCAACCTATCGGATCTCCCAGGGCACAAATTACATGCCATATGACAAAACCTCGAAAGAGCATCTGCCAGATATCCCAGGGCACAAATTACATGCCATAGGAAAAACCTCGAAAGACTATCTGCAGATCTCCCAGGGCACAAATTATATGTCCTCCCAAGCAAAACCTCGAAAGAGCATTTTCCAGATATCCCAGGGTACAAATTACATGCCATAGGCAAAACCTCGAAAGACTATTTGCAAATCTCCCAAGGCACAAATTATATGCTTATCTGCACAACCTATTCCACGGCCATAGAGTATCAACCTGATACTCACCATACATCATCCTGATGTACACATGATCATCTTGATCATCATCGCTGCAACATCTTGTTGTATGTCATCTGGAGCAACATCTTGAAGCTCGTCATCCATGATCATCCTAATCATACAATGCATCTACCTGATGCATACCAAGTATCTACCTGATACATATCGTCATACATGATCCACCTGATCATACAATGCATCCACCTGATACAAATACAAATACATGATCCACCTGATCATCCTTGATACATATTAGCATACATGATCCACCTGATCATCCTTGATACATATCAGCATACATGATCTACCTGATGATACAATGTATCCACCTGATACATATACAAATACATGGTCCAAGCATCCAACATGATGCATATACAAAATACATACAAATGATCCAACTGATCATATCCAGCATCCAACATGATGCGTACATACATATAAATGATCCAACTAATCATATCCAGCATCCAACATGATGCATATAGAGAGCAGTAACTGGAGCATTGTCCTGATGCTCATCATCCAGTGCTTACATCCATAGCCATGTGAAGGATCCTCCTTCCAACATGCTTGGAATGGCTTCTGCAAATGTGTCCATCACTTTTTCCTCAAAGTGTCATCAATTTGAAGAACACCAAGCCTCTCCCTAAAGTACTCGAACTTCACCCTGGCTAGTGGCTTCGCCAGCACATCTGCAATCTGCTCGTCCATCACAATATACAGGAGCTTTACGGCTCCTCTCTGCACCATATCCCTGATATAGTGATATTTGATCTCTATGTGTTTCGACCTGTCATGAAACACTGGGTTCTCTGACAGCTTCACACAACTCTGGTTATCACAAAAGATACCAGTAGCATCCAACGGGAGATCAAATAACTCAGACAGTAGCTTCTGTAGCCATACTACCTCACAACTAGCTGAATAGGATACAACATACTCTGCCTCAGCTGTACTCAGTGCTACGCAGGACTACTTCCTGCTAAACCAAGAGATCACACCTAATCCCATACTGAAGCAGCATCCAGATGTGCTCTTCCTATCTGCAGCACTGCCAGCCCAATCTGAATCAACATAACCCTGTAGGTTAAACTTTTGATTTGCTTCATACTTGAGCCCATAATCCACTGTACCCTTCAGGTACCTCAGAACATGCTTTATAGCAACCAGGTGAACACTCCTCAGATCCGTCAGGAACTGGCTCAATGTGTTCACCGCAAAGAAAATATTTGGTCTCGTGTTCGTCAGGTACATCAAGGACCCAATTATCTGACGATACATATAGACATCAACTGGCTCAGATGAAGCATCACAAAGAAGCTTCAAATCCAATGCCATAGGTGTGGCCATGGCCTTGCAATCCATCATACCAGACCTCTTCAAGATCTCTACTGCATACTTCCCTTGTCCAATGAAGATTCCATCTACACTCTGCCACACCTCCATGCCAAAAAAAAAAAATAGTGCATCATCCCCAAGTTCTTCATCTCGAATTCGGAAGCAAGCTTCCATTGTGTGTCGGCAATCAATCTGTCATCTCCTGTTACAAACAAGTCATCCACATACAGGAGTATAATCATAGGATTCCCTTCCTCAACCTTGTAGTAAAGGTTGGAATCCGCTTCACTCTTGGTAAAGCCCAAACTGAATAGAAAGCTGTCTATTCTACCAAGTTCTGCACACATATATGACTACACCATTCAAGAAGGTTGTCTTGAAATCCATCTAGTGTATCTTCTATTTCATCACTTTTATATTTCTCTATGCTGCCATCTGTAGCATGCTTGATCTGATAGTTCCATTTATAAGTCACAACAGTCTTCCCTTCATCTCTTGGGACCGCATGCCAAACATCGTTCTTCATGATCGACGGATCATGGCATTCTTCCCGTATTCTGGGAACTTCAATATCTTCAATAGATAATTTTGTTGCTTGAACAAATGTTGTAGTCCTTCTTTTGTAGGTGAAGGTATACAGTCTTTTCTATAAAACAAGTTAAATTGCATGATTAGAAACATCTCATAATTTTCAGACAAATTCTTACACATAAAGAAATATGTCATACAGTCATGCAATTATCTTAGCCAATTCTTCAATACAACATTTATCCATGTTCCACAACTTTCTAGATGCCTTCCAGTCTCTACCGGAACATTGTTAAGAGTTTGCACTACTCCCAACATGTCAGCAAAGAGGTTTCATTCTAGATAAGTAGCACTGGAATGTTGTACAGTGCCATAGGCCACTTACCCATCACATGCATATTAGTAGTATACTATTCATTAATGCAATCATTCTAATATTCACAATACATATCCTAAGTCTAGGAACATGAGGATATACATCATTGAACAATTTTATTTAAACAAACAAATATGCAAGAAATGGTAATTAAAAATACTTATCTGTGTTTGGTTGCTGGGTGGATTCCCTCTGAGTCTTTGCTTCCTTGCAGGAGCTGCTGAAGTAGCTTCTTCTACACCTTTCTATTGTGGAATGTAGAAAGATGGTCAACTCCCTCTGAATATCTGCATCCTTGCAGAAACTATTGAAGTGTGCTCCATTGCTTTCTTGCAGGAACAACTGGAGTGTACTCCCTCTTGATCTTTGCTTCCTGGATTACTTGTCCTTGAACTTACATCCATCCTTAATCACTACGCATGCTTATTAGTATCATCATTGTGTTATCTTTGAGGTCTCATACATAATCACACATTTATTAGTATAATCTTAATACTATCAAAACACAATAATCTTAAACATGTATAGTCATGATCATTCAGAGATAATAAACATTAGTATTCAAGGTTTCAGGGAAGACTTCTTTTACTCATGCATATTCTTATTTGATCATAGGACTCTTCTGATTAATTAAATCATCAATGCATAAACCCGTGATTACTCAAACCTATACCTTCATGATTCTTCTGGTTAGTCATATCATCAATTATGGTAAGAAACATAATATGCATACAACCATGACTATTCAAACCTATGACTTCATGAATAATCATTATCAACAACACAATAGTATAAGATCTTAACACAAGGTAGGATTCTAGCTTGATATAGGAAAAACATACCTGGATTAGCATGCTAGCTAGTTATGTCTAACATACCCACATAATGTCTTCTGGTTCTCTTCAGTGACTTGTGCTAGTAACTTGCATGTCTCATAGGTTAACCATTGTAGGACCAAGTTATACATACCTCGAAAGTAGATCTTTTATGTGATCCATGACAATGGATGAATCTTTGTCTTCATGCCACCATGATTATATGTTCTTGAAGTAGAACATGCTTTGTCTTTCTTGGTGTACCTTTTATGTTAGCGAACAACATAAACCTCATACAACATCACAATGCATTGGTACATTTATAAGTGTCAAAACCTTAATCAATGAATATCTTCTATTAAGGTGATACGACAAGTCTAGTAATTAATCAAGATTGTACTATAATGATATGAAGACAAACATATGATAAAATTAACCATGAAACATACCTATAAGCCATACCTGTCAAGATTGCTTGTAATCTTCTTATGGAAGGCCTTAGTCTCATCTCCCTCTGAGATAGGAACTTCTTCACTTATACAGGTGACCAATCCATCTTCTTCTAGGATTAACCCAATCCACTTGATTTGCAAGAACTAGACCTAGAGCTGGATTAGGGTTTGTCAAAGAAACCCCAAAAATTAAAATTTTGAGTTTCAAACTTTCGAAAGGATAGAAATATGCGCCTTGATGAGCTGATCAAGTTGGTATATTCAGAATTTGAAAACTCCAAAGTTTCACCCCTCGAAATTGCCTTTTAGATTTCCGGATTCACTAGGGAGGACCCTGAATTAGGGTTTGAGTTTCCCGGAGCTTCACCCAACCAAAATATTTGATTCAAAGCTCTAAGATTCGATTTTTCTGAGGAGCTTCCAGCCATGGTCACAAATTTCCAAAATTCCAAGTTTTGCAGAAGCCTTAATTTTCCATCTTTCCGATCAAAGTCCCGAACTGGGGTTTGATCAAGCCTAGCCTTCTACCCAACCAAAAAAAATCTGATCTTGGTCTCTAAATTTTTATTTTGATGAGTAGCATCCATCCATGGTCTCCGATTACAAAAATTCCAACTTTCTCTGAAGCCCTAAATTCCAGAAGCCATGAATGAAGGTGCTCAAAAATAATTCTATTTTGACAGAAATATGTACCTGATTGTTTCTGGTGTAACTCCAAACTTTTCAATCCATAGGGTCTGAAATTTTTTTTGAGATATCCTGACCTATTATATTTCCATCTCGACAGTTCTCACCTCAATTGGATTCTCTGAGAGAGAGTTATGCCAAGTGTCGCAACGTGACCTGTTTATGGGATAATACAGGAGAGCGAACTTGTACGGCGTGCCACGTGTCACTGGTTCAACTTCGGCCTCTAAAAAAGTTTATTGAGATATCCCGACCTATTATCTTTCCATCTCGATAGGTATGACCTCAATTGGATTCTCTGAGAGAGAGTTATTCCAAGTGTCGCAACGTGACGTGTTTATGGGATAATACAGGAGAGCGAACTTGTACGACATGCCACGTGTCACTGATTCAACTTCGGCCTCTGAAAATTTTTCTTGAGATAGTACAGTTTGTGTAATACCTGTAACATTTTACTAAATTTTATTTGGAGCTTCCTAGCCCAAGTTATGACCTTTTTCCCAAGGTCACCTGATTTTGACTCAAATCTGGAAGAGGCAGAAACCCTATATTGTACAAATCATAAATCACAAAGTACAACGAATTAGAGATTGTCCTTTGGACACAAAGTACATGGGCATCTGATATTCTACCTGTAAAATTTTTAGATCCAAAAACTTTGCCAAAATGGATTTATAGTGAAAGTGATATGATGACTAATTTTTTCTATATCAAGCCCTGGCATCGTAAGTGCAACAAGTGTCATACATGCCATATCATGCCTTCTTTTAGGCTAGCTCTGATACCATGTTAAATTTTCAGAATTTACTTCAATCTGATCTAGGATCTTAACTGAGAGAACAACATGTACAACATATCAATCATGGACACAATAATGCAAGCACACAAGAGACACAGATTTTACTCGGGGAAAACCATAAAGGTAAAAAACCCCAATAACTTCCTCAGAGATAGATAGAGCAATGATACAACCAGAATACAAGAGATAGTCTTCTCCTAGTAGCAGAGCCTCCTCCTCCACAAGTGCACCACTCTCCCAAGTGTGAGTGAGAGAATAGAATGTATAAAATGAGAGAGACACACTCTCTATTTATACACTAACTTGACTTGACCTTTACTCAACTAGGTCGGCCTCAACTTAACCACTTAACATAATGTTGACTGGACTGACCCCCACTAGGGTGGTCTAATAACCCTTTGACCCACATGACTTATACAGGGCCGACCCCAACAAGGTGGTCTAATAACCCATCAAGTATAAGTTACGACATTTACAATATAAATGATGACACTTCCGTATAGAGGAATAATAACATCTCTATAGGAGTACAATATACATATATGTGAAATACATTCTGAAGTTACATATACATCAAAAAAAGTCGATGATGCGGATATACTTCACGTGACCTGCTTTGTAATGTGGGTTGTCTTCATGATTGCATCACACAGTTGAATATAGTACTGGTAAAAGACTTCTGCTGTCGCATGCTACCGCTCTGCATTTGTGTTTTCCTAGAGGTTGATGAACTTAAACCCTCTAGGATCATTGGTGTCCATAATGACACCCACATAATCTCACGGCTCCTTCCATCCACAAAAAGCAATCAAGACAATGAGCCAGGTGAAATGGAACTGGTCGCCATTCACCTGTGTGTCGTTGAGTTCTTGAAGGAACTCATTCAACAGAAACTGACACCAATTAAAGTTGGTGCCTTCAGCCGCTGCGGCACCAAGGAGTATTGCGCCTGCAGGCACCTCTAAAGGTCTATCTATTTTGAGTATCTTGCCTACAAGCAGCTACGTTATGAATCTTGTTGCTCTGTCCTCTATATCTTCCGCTGGGAAACCTCTTTTTCCATTCGCCACTGGGTGGGTTTTTTCATCTTCTCAACAGCCTCTTTATCTTTTCTCTTCCCCTGGAAGAATTGCTTAGGATCCTTTCCGCGCTTGCTTAGCCCAATTATGCGGTGGATCAAATCGATGTTAATATCAATGTTCCTGTCCAACCACAGATAACCTTGGTGGATTCATGCCATGAGTGTGTTGTTGATGTATATGTAACTTTAGAATGTATTTCATCTATGTATTTCATATATATTTATTGTACCCTTATTAGAGATGTGTTATTCCTCTATAAGGAAGTGTCATCATGTGGATTGACAAGTGTCGTAAGTGTGTGTACTTTCCGATGGGTTATTAGACCACCATGTCTGGGGTCGGCCCTGAAATATATATATTATAATGTGGATGTACCTAGCTAGACAAGTCGGCCCCATAAGGTCACTGGGCAAACAGGTTAGTATAAATAGAGATCAGGTGATCTCTATTTAGATCATTCGGGAAGTCACATCTCTCTCACTCAGAAAGTGGTGCACTAGTGAGGAGGAGGATCATCTGCTTCTAGGAGACTATCTCAAGTGTATTTTGGTTGTACTTTGGTTGAGCCATTGCTCTCTCTATCTCTGAGGAAGTTGTGGGGTTTTTCACCTTAGGGTTTTCCCCACGGAAACTCTATGTCTCTTGTCTCTCGTGCTTTTGATTCTTGTGATGCTTGTCATGCTTATTGTGATTTTTAAGCATTGATATACTGTATATGTTATTCTCTTAGTGAAGATCCTAGAGTATTGTGAATTAATGCTCAAAATTTAACATGGTATCAGAGCTAACCTGAGAAGAAGACATTTTGGAATGACAGAAACTTGAGTTTCTTGTTTATTAGGTTTCTCTCCACATATTTTGGAAAAGCAGTATAGTAGATTGACTCTATTCATCAAGGTGAATCTATCTATCAATTAGGAATTTAATTTTGAGCATTTTTAGATTTGGCCCTAAAAATTAGGGTTCCAAAAAAATAGGAATTTCTGAAATCTGAAGACATAGCTGGAAGCTCCTTGCAAAAATCAAAGTTTAGAGCTTTGGATCGAGATTTTTGGCTGGCTAGATCTCCGGGAAACTCAAACCCTAATTCAGGGCTCTCCCCAGTGAACCGGGGAGGACAAACAGGAAAATCTGAAGGGTAAAACTTTGTTGATCTCAAATTTTGAATGCACCAGGCTGATCAGCTCATCAAAGTGCATCTTTCTATCCTTTCAGAAAATTGAAATTCACATTTTGAATTTTTAGGATTTTTCCGACAAACCCTAATTCGGAACCAAATCCAGTTTTCAGCATTTCAAGTGGTAAGACCTAAATATTTTCTATTTCCATTTGAAGTACTCTTTAAGATGTCTCACCACACCAAGCTTGAGCATAATCTTGAAGGGGATGATAACTTCCGAGCTTGGAAGTATAGGATTAGGTTAATCCTGGAAGAGAATGAGTTGGACTCATATATAAAAGAAGACATTCCTATCCCAGAGGATGAAGAGGCCAAGGTATTGCATAAGAATAACTTGGTCAAGGCAAAGAGAATCTTTGCTGATTCTATCAAAGACCATCTCATACCCCATGTATCTTCTCTAAAGACACCCAAGGAGATGTTTGACTCTTTGACCAATCTATTTAAAGGGAAGAACATAAATCGGAAGATGACTCTGCGGAATCAATTGAAAAGGGTCAAGATGTTGAATGGAGAAACCATTCAATTTTACTTCTCCAAGGTCTCTCAGATCAAGGAGAAACTTGAAGCTGTGGATGAAGTAGTGGACAATGGTGAAGTTGTTATGATCACTCTGAATGGCCTACCTAGGTCATGGGACTCCTTTATTCAAGGAATCTGTGCAAGAAAAAAATTGATCTCTTTCACTAAACTATGGGAGGAATGCTCTCAAGAAGAAGTTAAACTTGTAGCTCGTGAGGAAAAGATGGGAGGTGAAGATCAAGCTCTTGCAACACACACCAAAAGAAGCAAGCCCAAGAAGGAGCAATCTTCATACAAAAGATCCTATCAAAAGAATAAGAAGGATCTAAGATGCTTCACATGCAATGAGAAGGGTCACTTTGCTTCAGATTGTCCCAAGAACAAAAGGGATAATAACAACAACTTCAGCAAGAAGAAGAAGGGCAGCAAAAGAAATTTCCATGCTCATGCTGCCGAGGATGATGAACCTCCAAAGAAGAAAGCTAGAGAAAAAAGTGATGATGACTCATCAAGTGAAGAAGAGTATGTTCTAATCTCTTCTCTCACAGGTACTATCTCCCATGGTTGTAATGATTGGTTGATTGATAGTGGGGCTTCCAAACACATGACTGGGTTTAAGGAATCTTTTGTGAATCTATCTAAACATGAATCACCCCATAAGGTGAAACTTGGGGATGATTATCAATACCCAATCAAAGGAAGTGGTGAATCCTCCTACAACCTAGATTCTGAAAAATATTTGAAGATGAAAGAAGTCCTTTATGTACCTAGGCTCAAGAAGAACTTACTCTCCATCTCTGCATTGGATGCAAAAGGTATGAGGGTTGCATTTGTGGATGGCCAAGTCCTAATGTGGCCAAAAGGAAAGACCATAGATGATGTAGTAGTGATTGGAGAGCAAGAGGGAGGATTGTATAAATTGAAGGGACAACCTGAACATGCCATGGTGCATGAATCCATGGAGCCAAGCGAACTTTGGCATAGAAGACTTGCTCATATGCAATATAGGGCACTTCCAATTGCAAGCAAGGCTGTAGAAGGTCTTCCTGAAGTCAAGACCAAACATGAAGGTGTTTGCAAATGATTTGCAAAAGGTAAGAACATTAAGAAGGCTTTCCCAAGCAGTGAAAGCAATGCCAAAGATATCCTGGAAATCATCCACTCAGATGTATGTGGTCCTATGTCATCCAGTTCTCTTAGTGGGTATGTTTACTATGTCTCATTTATTGATGACTTCTCCAGGAAGACTTGGGTATACTTCTTGAAGAACAAAGATGAGGTGTTTGATAAGTTCAAGGAATTCAAAACTTTGATGGAGAATCAAACTGACAAGAAGATCAAAACATTCAGATCCGACAATGGTGGAGAATTCACCTCAGGTGACTTCAAGAAGCTTTGTAGTGATTCAGGGATTAAGAGGGAGTTGACTACTCCTTATAATCCTCAACAGAATGGAGTTGCAGAAAGGAAAAATAGAACTATCATGGAAGCAGCAAGGGCAATGTTGCATGACCAGGATCTACCTATGCATCTATGGGTAGAAGCAGCTAGAACAGCTGTATATGTGCAGAATAGAACACCCCATAAGATATTGGACAACAAGACACCAGAAGAGGTCTTTTCTAGTAAGAAACCTGAAGTCAGCCATCTCAGAATATCTGGTTGTCCAGTATACACTCATGTCCCAAAGGAGAAGAGGACTAAATTAGATCCTTCAGGAAAGAAGGGTATCTTTGTGGCTTACAGTGAAAGCTCGAAGGCTTACAGAATATACTTTCCAGGGTTCAAGAAGATTGATGTCAGCAGAGATGTAACATTTGATGAAAACTCAACATTCATCAAATCAAGGAAGGCACCTATCGAAGCTTATGAAAAACCTAAGGAAACTAGATTTCAAGACACTACCATGACTGAAGCAGTTCCAGAAGTTGTTCGTGAGTTTGAAGATACACAAGAATCTATAGATCCACCCCGTGAGGATAACTCTCACAAGAGGAAACCTGCATGGGCTAGAGAGCTCATTCAAGATGTAGAAAGATTTGGCATTCAAGAAGAAGAACACAGAGCAAAGAAGAGAACTATATTACATACTAGCTATGTTGCTTTACTCTATGAAATTATGAACAAAGAGCCTTCCAGTTATGAAGAAGTAGCAAAAAAGAAAGAATGGAAGGATGCCATGGTTGAGGAATACCAATCAATAATGAAGAATAATGTTTGGGATGTTGTCCCAAGACCGAAAGAGAAGTCTGTTGTGACTTCCAAATGGATCTACAAAATCAAGCATGCTACAGATGGCAGTGTAGAGAAATACAAGGCAAGATTCATAGCTCATGGCTTCTCTAAGAAAGAGGGAATAGATTATGAAGAAACTTTTGCACCTGTAGCCAGGTATACTTCCATTAGAACAGTACTTTCCCTGGCTGCAGCAATAAAATGGAAAATACAGCAGATGGATGTCAAGACTGCTTTCTTGAATGGTGTAGTTGAAGAGGAAGTATATGTGGAGCAGCCACTCAGTTTTGAAATACATGATAGGGATTCATATGTGTGCAGATTGAAGAAAGCCTTGTATGTCTTGAAACAAGCTCCCAAAACCTGGTATGGTAGGATGGACAGTTTCCTATCTAGTTTGGGCTTTACCAAGAGTAAAGCGGATTCCAACCTTTCCTACAAAGTTGAGGAATGGAATCCTGTGATTCTACTCCTTGTTGGGGTATGTTTACTATGTCTCATTTATTGATGACTTCTCCAGGAAGACTTGGGTATACTTCTTGAAGAACAAAGAGGAGGTGTTTGATAAGTTCAAGGAATTCAAAACTTTGATGGCGAATCAAACTGACAAGAAGATCAAAACATTCAGATCAGACAATGGTGGAGAATTCACCTCAGGCGACTTCAAGAAGCTTTTTAGTGATTCAGGGATTAAGAGGGAGTTGACTGCTCCTTATAATCCTTAACAGAATGGAGTTGCAGAAAGGAAGAATAGAACTATCATGGAAGCAGCAAGGGCAATGCTGCATGACCAGGATCTACCTATGCATCTATGGGCAGAAGCAGCTATAACAATTGTATATGTGCAGAACAGAACACCCCACAAGATATTGGACAACAAGACACCAGAAGAGATCTTTTCTGGTAAGAAACCTGAAGTCAGCCATCTCAGAATATTTTGTTGTCCAGTATACACTCATGTCCCAAAGGAGAAGAGGACTAAATTAGATCCTTCAGGAAAGAAGGGTATCTTTGTGGGTTACAGTGAAAGCTCGAAGTCTTACAGAATATACTTTCCAGGGTTCAAGAAGATTGATGTCAGCAGGGATGTAACATTTGATGAAAACTCAACATTCATCAAATCAAGGAAGGCACATATCGAAGTTTATGAAGAACCTAAGGAGACTAGATTTCAAGACACTACCATGATTGAAGCAGTTCCAGAAGTTGTTCGTGAGTTCGAAGATCCACAAGAACCTGTAGATCCACCCCGTGAGGATAACTCTCACAAGAAGAAACCTGCATGGACTAGAGAGCTCATTCAAGATGCAGAAAGATTTGGCATTCTAGAAGAAGAACATAGAGAAAAGAAGAGAACCAGATCACATACCAACTATGTTGCTTTACTCTGTGACATTATGAACAAAGAGCCTTCCAGTTATGAAGAAGTAGCAGAAAAGAAAGAATGGAAGGATGCCATGGTTGAGGAATACCAATCAATAATGAAGAATGATGTTTGGGATGTTGTCCCAATACCTAAAGAGAAGTATGTTGTGACTTCCAAATGGATCTACAAAATCAATCATGCTGCAGATGGAAATGTAGAGAAATACAAGGTAATATTCGTAGCTCGTGGCTTCTCTCAGAAAGAGGGAATAGATTATGAAGAAACTTTTGCACCTGTAGCCAGGTATACTTCCATCAGAACAGTACTTGCCCTGGCTGCAGCAATAAAATGGAAAATACACCAGATGGATGTCAAGACTGCTTTCTTCAATGGTGTAGTTGAAGATGAAGTATATGTGGAGCAGCCACTCGGTTTTGAAATACATGATAGGGAGTATATGTGTGCAGATTGATGAAAGCCTTGTATGGCTTGAAACAAGCTCCCAGAACCTGGTATGGTATGATGGACAGTTTCCTATCTAGTTTGGGCTTTACCAAGAGTAAAGTGGATTCCAACCTTTACTACAAAGTTGAGGAAGGGAATCTTGTGATTCTACTCCTGTATGTGGATGACTTATTTGTAACAGGAGATAACAGATTGATTGCAGATACTAAGAGAAAGCTTGCTACCGAGTTCGATATGAAAGATTTGGGAATGATGCATTATTTCCTAGGTATGGAGGTGTGGCAGAGTCTAGCTAGGATCTTCCTTGGTCAAGGGAAGTACACAGTAGATATCCTGAAGAGATTCTGGATGATGGATTGCAAGGCCATGGCCACACCTATGGCATGGAATCTAAAGCTTCTATGTGATGCTTCATCTAAGCCGGTTGATTTCTCTATGTATCGTTAGATGATTGCATCCTTGATGTACTTGACGAACACGAGACCAGATATTTGCTTGGCTGTGAACACATTGAGCTAGTTCCTGAGGCATCCAAGGAGTGTTCATCTGGTTTTTGTAAAGCATGTTCTGAGGTACTTGAAGGTTACAGTGGATTATGTGCTCAAGTATGAATCAAACCAAAAGTTTAACCTACAGGGTTATGTTGATTCAGATTGGGATGGCAGTGATGCAGATAGGAAGAGCACATCTGGGTGTTGCTTCAGTATGGGATCATGTGTGATCTCTTGGTTTAGCAGGAAGCAGTCCTGCGTAGCACTGCGTATAGCTGAGGAAGAGTATGTTGTAGCCTGTTAAACTAGTTGTGAGGCAGTATGGCTATGGAAGCTACTATTTGAGTTATTTGATCTCCCGTTGGATGCTACTAGTATCTTATGTGATAACCAGAGTTGTGTGAAGCTGTCTGAGAACCCAGTGTTTCATGAAAGGTCGAAACATATAGAGATCAAATATCACTATATCAGGGATATGGTGTAGAGAAGAGCTGTGAATCTCCTATATGTTGCGACAGACGAGTAGATTGCAGATGTGCTGACGAAGCCACTAGCCAGGGTGAAGTTCGAGTACTTCAGAGAGAGGCTTGGTGTTCTTCGGATTGATGACACTTCGAGGAAGAAGTGCTGGACACATTTGCTGAAGCCATTCCAAGCATGTTGGAAGGAGGATCCTTCACATGGCTGTGGATGTAAGCGCTGGATGATGAGCATCAGGATGATGTTCTGGATTCTGCTTTGTATGCATCATGATGGATGCTGGATATGATCAGTTGGATCATTGATATTTATATGTATGTACGCATCATGTTGGATGTTGGATATGATTAGTTGGATCATTTATATGTATGTATGCATCATGTTGGATGCTGGATATGATCGGTTGGATCATTTGCATGTATTTTGTATATGCATCACGTTGGATGCTTGGACCATGTATCTGTATACGTATCAGGTGGATACATTGTATGATCAGGTAGATCATGTATGGTGATATGTATCATGTATTTGTATTTGTATCAGGTGGATACACTGTACAATCAAGTGGATCATGTATGATGATATGTATCAGGTAGATAATTGGTATGCATCAGGTAGATGCAATGTATGATTAGGATGATCGTGGATGATGAGTTTCAGGATGTTGCTCCAGATGACATGCAGCAGGATGTTGCAGTGATGATGATCAGGATGATCATGTGTACATCAGGATGATGTATGGTGAGTATCAGGTTGATACTCTATGGTCAGGGATCAGGTTGTGCAGATGAGCATATAATTTGGCCCTGGGATATTTGCAGATAGTCTTTCAAGGTTTTTCCTATGGCATATAATTTGGCCTTGGGATATCTGGAAAATTCTCTTTCGAGGTTTTGCTCTGGGAGGACATATAATTTGGCCCTGCGAGATCTGCAGATAGTATTTTGAGGTTTTTCCTATGGCATATAATTTGGCCCTGGGATATCTGGAAGATTCTCTTTCGAGGTTTTGTCCTATGGCATATAATATGTCCCTGGGAGATCCGATAGTTTGGGTTGTGTGCCCGTAATAAGTCCTAGGATGCTCTTGCGAGGTTTTGCCATGACCACATATAATATGTCCCTGGTAGATCCTATAGGTAGAGCTGTGTGCTTGTAACAGCCTGGGATACTCTGACGAGGTTTTGTGGTGACCACATATAATCTGTCCCTTGAAAATTCTATAGGTAGAGCTGTGTGCTCGTAACAGCCTGGGATGCTCTTGCGAGGTTTTGTGGTGAGGTCACATATAATATGGCCCTGGGAGATCCTATAGGTAGAGCCGTGTGCTCGTAATAGCCTGGGATTCTCTTTCGAGGTTTTGTGACGCACGTAATAAGTCCTAAGGATTCCACAGTATGGCCAGTGATGACAAAGACTTGCAGGTGGTGGGCCTACATCCAGTATGAAAAACGACTGGCTCTATAGAACTTCCTATGACGAGTAGAGTCAGAGATTGGTTGAGATAGCAGCAGCAGTGATGATGATGATGCAACGATGACGATGATCCTGAGAAGAAGACTTGTCTAGCAGATCTGTGTCAAGAAATACCTTCCTAGTTAAGAGGGAGTGTTGATGTATATGTAACTTCGGAATGTATTTCATCTATGTATTTCATATATATTTATTGTACCCTTATTAGAGATGTATTATTCCTCTATAAGGAAGTGTCCTCATGTGGATTGACAAGTGTTGCAAGTGTGTGTACTTGCCGATGGGTTATTAGACCACCATGTGTGGGGTCGGCCCTGAAATATATATATTATAATGTGGATGTACCTAGCTAGACAAGTCGGCCCCATAAGGTCATTGGGAAAACAGGTTAGTATAAATAGAGATCAGGTGATCTCTATTTAGATCATTCGGAAAGTCACATCTCTCTCACTCAGAAAGTGGGGCACTAGTGAGGAGGAGGATCATCTGCTTCTAGGAGACTATCTCAAGTGTATTTTGGTTGTACTTTGGTTGAGCCATTGCTCTCTCTATCTCTGAGGAAGTTGTGGGGTTTTTCACCTTAGGGTTTTCCCCACGGAAACTCTATGTCTCTTGTTTCTCATGCTTTTGATGCTTGTGGTGCTTGTCATGTTTATTGTGATTCTTATGCATTGATATACTTTATATGTTATTCTCTCAATGAAGATCCTAGAGTATTGTGAATTAATGCTCAAAATTTAACATGGTATCAGAGCTAACCTGAGAAGAAGACATTTTGGAGTGACGAAAACTTGAGTTTCTTGTTTATTAGGTTTCTCTCCAAAGATTTTGGAAAAGCAGTATAGTAGATTAACTCTACTCATCAAGGTGAATCTATCTGTCCAATCAGAATTAAATTCTGAGCATTTCCAGATTTGGCCCTAAAAATTAGGGTTTCCACAAAAATAGAAATTTCTGAAATCGAAAGACATAGATGGAATCTCCTTGCACAAATCGAAGCTTAGATCTTTGGATCGAGATTTTTTTCTGGCTAGACCTCCGGGAAACTCAAACCCTAATTCAGGGCTCTCCTTAGTGAACCCGGGAGGAAAAAAAGCAAATCTGAAGGGTAAAACTTTGTTGATCTCAAATTCTTAATGCACCAGGCTTATCAGCTCATCAAAGCGCATCTTTCTATCATTTCAGAAAATTGAAATTCACATTTTGAATTTTTAGAGTTTTTTCGACAAACCCTAATTCAGGACCAGATCCAGTTTTCAGCATTTCAAGTGGTAAGACCTAAATCTTTTCTATTTCCATTTGAAGTACTCTTTAAGATGTCTCACCACACCAAGCTTGAGGATAATCTTGAAGGGGCTGATAACTTCTGAGCTTGGAAGTATAGGATTGGGTTAATCTTGGAAGAGAATGAGTTGGACTCATATATAAAAGAAGACATCCCTATCCCAAAGGATGAAGAGGCAAAGGTATTGCATAAGAAGAACTTGGTCAAGGCAAAGTGAATCATTGCTGATTCTATCAAAGACCATCTCATACCCCATGTGTCTTCTCTAAAGACACCCAAGGAGATGTTTGACTCTTCGACCAAGCTATTTGAAGGGAAGAACATAAATCGAAAAATGACTCTACGGAATCAATTGAAAGGGGTCAAGATGTTGAATGGAGAAACCATTCAATCTTACTTCTCCAAAGTCTCTCAGATCAAGGAGAAACTTGAAGATGTGGATGAAGTAGTGGACAATGGTGAAGTTGTTATGACCACTCTGAATGGCCTACCTAGGTCATGGGACTCCTTTATTCAAGGAATCTGTGAAAGAAACAAATTGATCTCTTTCAGTAAACTATGGGAGGAATGCTCTCAAGAAGAAGCTAGACTTGTATCTAGTGAGGAAAAGATGGGAGGTGAAGATCAAGCGTTTGCAACTCACACCAAAAGAAGCAAGCCCAAGAAGGAGCACTCTTGCTACAAAAGATCCTATCAAAAGAATAAGAAGGATCTAAGATGTTTCACATGCAATGAGAAGGGTCACTTTGCTTCAGATTGTCCCAAGAACAAAAGGCATAATAACAACAACTTCAGCAAGAAGAAGAAGGGCAGCAAAAGAAAGTTCCATGCTCATGCTGCTGAGGATGATGAACCTCCAAAGAAGAAGGCTAGGGAAAAAAGTGATGATGACTCATCAAGTGAAGAAGAGTATGTTCTAATCTCTGCTCTCACAGGTACTATCTCCCATGGTTGTAATGATTGGTTGATTGATAGTGGGGCTTCCAAACACATGACTGGGTTTAAGGATTCTTTTGTGAATCTATCTGAACATGAATCACCCCATAAGGTGAAACTTGGGGATGATTATCAATACCCAATCAAAGGAAGTGGTGAAGCCTCCTACAACCTATATTCTGGAAAATCTTTGAAGATGAAAGAAGTCCTTTATGTACCTGGGCTCAAGAAGAACTTACTCTCCATCTCTGCATTGGATGCAAAAGGTATGAGGTTTGCATTTGTGGATGGCCAAGTCCTAATGTGGCCAAAAGGAAATACCATAGATGATGCAGTAGTGATTGGAGAGCAAGAGGGAGGATTGTATAAATTGAAGGGACAACCTGAACATGCCATGGTGCATGAATCCATGGAGCCAAGTGAACTTTGGCATAGAAGACTTGCTCATATGCACTATAGGGCACTTCCAATTGGAAGCAAGGCTGTAGAAGGTCTTCCTGAAATCAAGACCAAACATGAAGGTGTTTGCAAAGGATGTGCAAAAGGTAAGAACATTAAGAAGGATTTCCCAAGCAGTGAAAGCAATGCCAAAGATATCCTGGAAATAATCCACTCAGATGTATGTGGTCCTATGTCATCCAGTTCTCTTAGTGGGTATGTTTACTATGTCTCATTTATTGATGACTTCTCCAGGAAGACTTGGGTATACTTCTTGAAGAACAAAGATGAGGTGTTTGATAAGTTCAAGGAATTCAAAACTTTGATGGCGAATCAAACTGACAAGAAGATCAAAACATTCAGATCCGACAATGGTGGAGAATTCACCTCAGGTGACTTCAAGAAGCTTTTTAGTGATTCAGGGATTAAGAGGGAGTTGACTGCTCCTTATAATCCTCAACAGAATGGAGTTGCAGAAAGGAAGAATAGAACTATCATGGAAGCAGCAAGGGCAATGCTGCATGACCAGGATCTACCTATGCATCTATGGGCAGAAGCAGCTAGAACAGTTGTATATGTGCATAACAGAACACCCCACAAGATATTGGACAACAAGACACCAGAAGAGGTCTTTTCTGGTAAGAAACCTAAAGTCAGCCATCTCAGAATATTTGGTTGTCCAGTATACACTCATGTCCCAAAGGAGAAGAGGACTAAATTAGATCCTTCAGGAAAGAAGGGTATCTTTGTGGGTTACAGTGAAAGCTCGAAGGCTTACAGAATATACTTTCTAGGGTTCAAGAAGATTGATGTCAGCAGGGATGTAACATTTGATGAAAACTCAACATTCATCAAATCAAGGAAAGCACCTATCGAAGTTTATGAAGAACCCAAGGAGACTAGATTTCAAGACACTACCATGATTGAAGTAGTTCCAGAAGTTGTTCGTGAGTTTTAAGATCCACAAGACCCTGTAGATCCACCCCGTGAGGATAACTCTCACAAGAGGAAACCTGCATGGGCTAGAGAGATCATTCAAGATGCAGAAAGATTTGGCATTCTAGAAGAAGAACACAGAGCAAAGAAGAGAACCAGATCACATACCAACTATGTTGCTTTACTCTGTGACATTATGAACAAAGAGCCTTCCAATTATGAAGAACTAGCGGAAAAGAAAGAATGGAAGGATGCCATGGTTGAGGAATACCAATCAATAATGAAGAATGATGTTTGGGATGTTGTCCCAACACCTAAAGAGAAGTTTGTTGTGACTTCCAAATGAATCTTAAAAATCAAGCATGCTGCAGATGGCAGTGTAGAGAAATACAAGGAAAGATTCGTAGCTCGTGGCTTCTCTCAGAAAGAGGGAATAGATTATGAAGAAAATTTTGCACATGTAGCCAGCTATACTTCCATCAGAACAGTACTTGCTCTAGCTGTAGCAATAAAATGGAAAATACACCAGATGGATGTCAAGACTGCTTTCTTGAATGGTGTAGTTTAAGAGGAAGTATATGTGGAGTAGCCACTCGGTTTTGAAATACATGATAGGGAGTCATATGTGTGCAGATTGAAGAAAGACTTGTATGGCTTGAAACAAGCTCCCAGAACCTGGTATGGTATGATGGACAATTTCCTATCTAGTTTGGGCTTTACCAAGTGTAAAGCAGATTCCAACCTTTACTACAAAGTTGAGGAAGGGAATCCTGTGATTCTACTCCTGTATGTGGATGACTTATTTGTAACAGGAGATGATAGATTGACTGCAAGTACTAAGAGGAAGCTTGCTTCCGAGTTCGATGTGAAAGATTTGGGAATGATGCATTATTTCCTAGGTATGGAGGTGTGGCAAAGTGCAGGTGGGATCTTCCTTAGTCAATGGAAGTACACAGTAGATATCCTGAAGAGATTCGTGATGATGGATTGCAAGGCCATGGCCACACCTATGGCATCGTATATGAATCTTCTATGTGATGCTTCATCTGAGCTGGTTGATGTCTCTATGTATCGTCAGATGATTGGGTCCTTGATGTACCTGACGAACACGAGACCAGATATTTTCTTTTCTGTGAACACATTGAGCCAGTTCCTGACGGATCCGAGGAGTGTTCATCTGGTTGCTGTAAAGCATTTTCTAAGGTACCTGAAGGGTACAGTGGATTATGCACTCAAGTATGAAGCAAATCAAAAGTTTAACCTGCAGGGTTATTTTGATTCAAATTGGGCTGGCAATTCCGCAGATAGGAAGACAACGTCTAGGTTTTGCTTCAGTATGGGATCAGGTGTGATCTCTTGGTTTAAGAGGAAGCAATCCTGCATAGCACTGAGTACAGCTGAGGCAGAGTATGTTGCAACCTATTCAGCTAGTTGTGAGGTAGTATGGCTATGGAAGCTACTGTCTGAGTTATTTGATCTTCCGTTTGATGCTACTAGTATCTTCTGTGATAACCAGAGTTGTTTGAAGCTGTCTGAGAACCCAGTGTTTCATGACAGGTCGAAACACATAGAGATCAAATATCACTATATCAGGGATATGGTGCAGAGAGGAGATGTGAAGCTCCTATATGTTGTGACGGACGAGCAGATTGCAGATGTGCTGACAAAGCCACTACCTAGGGTGAAGTTCGAGTACTTCAGAGAGAGGCTTGGTGTTCTTCGGATTGATGACACTTCGAGGAAGAAGTGATGGACACATTTGCTGAAGCCATTCCAAGCATGTTGGAAGGAGGATCCTTCACATGGATGTGGATGTAAGCGTTGGATGATGAGCATCAGGATGATGTTCTGGATTCTGCTTTGTATGCATCATGATGGATGTTGGATATGATTAGTTGGATCATTGATATTTATATGTATGTACGCATCATGTTGGATGTTGGATATGATTAGTTGGATCATTTATATGTATGTATGCATCATGTTGGATGCTGGATATGATCGGTTGGGTCATTTGCATGTATTTTGTATATGCATCATGTTGGATGCTTGGACCATGTATCTGTATATGTATCAGGTGGATACATTGTATGATCAGGTGGATCATGTATGGTGATATGTATCATGTATTTGTATTTGTATCAAGTGGATACACGGTATGATCAGATGGATCATGTATGATGATATGTATCAGGTAGATGCTTGGTATGCATCAGGTAGATGCATTGTATGATCAGGATGATCGTGGATAACGAGCTTCAGGATGTTGCTCCAGATGACATGCAGCAGGATGTTGCAGTGATGATGATTAGGATGATCATGTGTACGTCAGGATGATGTATGGTGAGTATCAGGTTGATACTCTATGGTCATGGATCAGGTTGTGCAGATGAGCATATAATTTGGCCCTGGTAGATTTGCAGATAGTCTTTCGAGGTTTTGCCTATGGCATATAATTTGGCCCTGGGATTTCTGGCAAATTCTCTTTCGAGGTTTTGCTCTGGGAGGACATATAATTTGGCCCTGGGAGATCTGCAGATAGTCTTTCGAGGTTTTTCCTATGGCATCTAATTTGGCCCTGGGATATGTGGCAGATGCTCTTTTGAGGTTTTTTCCTATGGCTTATAATATGTCCCTATGAGATCCGATAGGTTGGGCTGTGTGCCCGTAATAAGTCCTGGGATGCTCTTGCGAGGTTTTGCCATGATCACATATAATCTGTCCCTGAAAGATCCTATAGGTAGAGATGTATGCTCTTAACAGCCTGGGATGCTCTTGCGAGGTTTTGTGGTGACCACATATAATCTGTCCCTGGGAGATCCTATAGGTAGAGCTATGTGCTCTTAACAGCCTGGGATGCTCTTGCAAGGTTTTTGCGGTGAAGTCACATATAATACAAGGCAAGGCAATATTCGTAGCTCGTGGCTTCTCTCAGAAAGAGGGAATAGATTATGAAGAAAATTTTGCACCTGTAGCTAGGTATACTTCCATCAGAACAGTATTTGCTCTAGCTGTAGCAACAAAATGGAAAATACACCAGATGGATGTCAAGACTGCTTTCTTGAATGGTGTAGTTGAAGAGGAAGTATATGTGGAGCAGCCACTCGGTTTTGAAATACATGATAGGGAGTCATATGTGTGCAGATTGAAGAAAGCCTTGTATGGCTTGAAACAAGCTCCCAGAACCTGGTATGGTAGGATGGACAATTTCCTATCTAGTTTGGGCTTTACCAAGAGTAAAGCGGATTCCAACCTTTACTACAAACTTGAGGAAGGGAATCCTGTGATTCTGCTCCTATATGTGGATGACTTATTTGTAACAGGAGATGACAGATTGACTGCAGATACTAAGAGGAAGCTTGCTGCAGAGTTCGATATGAAAGATTTGGGAATGATGCATTATTTCCTAGGTATGGAGGTGTGGCAAAGTGTAAGTGGGATCTTCCTTGGTCAAGGAAAGTACACAGTAGATATCCTGAAGAGATTCGGGATGATGGATTGCAAGGCCATGGCCACACCTATGGCATCGAATCTGAAGCTTCTATGTGATGCTTCATCTGAGTTGGTTGATGTCTCTATGTATCGTCAGATGATTGGGTCCTTGATGTACCTGACAAACACGAGACCATATATTTGCTTTGCAGTGAACACATTGAGCCAGTTCCTGACGGATCCAAGGAGTGTTCATCTGGTTGCTGTAAAGCATGTTCTAAGGTACCTGATGGGTACAGTGGATTATGCACTCAAGTATGAAGCAAATCAAAAGTTTAATCTGCAGGGTTATGTTGATTCAGATTGGGCTGGCAGTTCTGCAGATAGGAAGACAACATCTGGGTGTTGCTTCAGTATGGTATCAGGTGTGATCTCTTGGTATAGCAGGAAGCAGTCATGCGTAGCACTGAGTACAGCTGAGGCAGAGTATGTTGCAACCTGTTCAGCTAGTTGTGAGGCAGTATGGCTACGGAAGCTACTGTCTGAGTTATTTGAGCTCCCGTTGGATGCTACTGGTATCTTTTGTGATAACCAGAGTTGTTTGAAGTTGTCTGAGAACCCATTGTTTCATGACAGGTCGAAACACATAGAGATCAAATATCACGATATCAGGGATATGGTGCAGAGAGGAGATGTGAAGCTCTTATATGTTGCGACGGACTAGCAGATTGCAGATGTGATGACGAAGCAACTAGCTAGGGTGAAGTTCGAGTACTTCAATGTGAGGCTTGGTGTTCTTCAGATTGATGACACTTCGAGGAAGAAGTGATGGACACATTTGCTGAAGCCATTCCAAGCATTTTGGAAGGAGGATCCTTCACATGGCTGTGGATGTAAGCGCTGGATGATGTTCTGGATTCTGCTTTGTATGCATCATGATGGATGTTGGATATGATCAGTTGGATCATTGATATTTATATGTATGTACGCATCATGTTGGATGTTGGATATGATTAGTTGGATCATTTATATGTATGTATGCATCATGTTGGATGCTGGATATGATCGGTTGGGTCATTTGCATGTATTTTGTATATGCATCATGTTGGATGCTTGGACCATGTATCTGTATATGTATCAGGTGGATACATTGTATGATCAGGTGGATCATGTATGGTGATATGTATCATGTATTTGTATTTGTATCAGGTGGATACACTGTATGATCAGATGGATCATGTATAATGATATGTATCAGGTAGATGCTTGGTATGCATCAGGTATATGCATTGTATGATCAGGATGATCGTGGATAACGAGCTTCAGGATGTTGCTCCAGATGACATGCAGCAGGATGTTGCAGTGATGATGATTAGGATGATCATGTGTACATCAGGATGATGTATGGTGAGTATCAGGTTGATACTCTATGGTCATGGATCAGGTTGTGCAGATGAGCATATAATTTGGCCCTGGGAGATTTGCAGATAGTCTTTCGAGGTTTTGCCTATGGCATATAATTTGGCCCTGGGATATTTGGCAAATTCTCTTTCGAGGTTTTGCTCTGGGAGGACATATAATTTGGCCCTGGGAGATCTGCAGATAGTCTTTCGAGGTTTTTCCTATGGCATCTAATTTGGCCCTGGGATATGTGGGATAGGTGGTGGGCCTACATCCAGTATGAAAAAGGACTGGCTCTGTAGAACTTCCTATGATGAGTAGAGTTAGAGATTGGTTGAGATAGTAGCAGCAGTGACGATGACGATGCATCGATGACGATGATCCCGAAAAGAAGACTTGTCTAGCAAATCTATGTCAAGAAATACCTTCCTAGCTAAGAGGGAGTGTTGATGTACACGTAACTTCAGAATGTATTTCATCTATGTATTTCATATATATTTATTGTACCTTTATTAGAGATGTGTTATTCCTCTATAAGGAAGTGTCGTCATGTGGATTGACAAGTGTCGCAAGTGTGTGTACTTGTGGATGGGTTATTAGACCACCGTGTGTGGGGTCGGGCCTAAAATATATATATTATAATGTGGATGTACCTAGCTAGACAAGTCGACCCCATAAGGTCACTGGGCAAACAGGTTAGTATAAATAGAGATCAGGTGATCTCTAGTTAGATCATTCGGAAAGTCACATCTCTCTCACTCAGAAAGTGGTGCACTAGTGAGGAGGAGGATCATATGCTTCTAGGAGACTATCTCAAGGTTATTTTGGTTGTACTTTGGTTGAGCCATTGCTCTCTCTATCTCTGAGGAAATTGTGGGGTTTTCACCTTAGGGTTTTCCCCATGGAAACTCTGTGTCTCTTGTCTCTCATGCTTTTGATTCTTGTGATGCTTATTGTGATTGTTATGCATTGACATACTGTATATGTTATTCTCTTAGTGAAGATCCTAGAGTATTGTGAATCAATGCTCAAAATTTAACATGGTATCAGAGCTAACCTGAGAAGAAGACATTTTGGAGTGACGAAAACTTGAGTTTCTTGTTTATTAGGTTTCTCTCCACAAATTTTTAAAAAGCAGTATAGTAGATTGACTCTACTCATCAAGGTGAATCTATCTGTCCAATCAGAATTCAATTCTGAGCATTTTCAAATTTGACCCTAAAAATTAGGGTTTCCACAAAAATAGGAATTTCTGAAATCTGAAGACATAGCTGGATGCTCCTTGCAAAAAGCGATGTTTACAGCTTTGGATCAAGATTTTTGGCTGGCTATATCTCCGGTAAACTCAAACCCTAATTCAAGGCTTTCCCTTGTGAACCCGGGAGGACAAAAAGGCAAATATGAAGGGTAAAACTTTGTTGATCTCAAATTCTGAATGCACCAGGCTGATCAGCACATCAAAGCACATCTTTCTATCCTTTCAGAAAATTGAAATTCACATTTTGAATTTTCAGGGGTTTTTCGACAAACCCTAATCTGGGACCTGATCTAGTTTTCAGCATTTCAAGTGGTAAGACCTAAATCTTTTCTATTTCCATTTCAAGTACTCTTTAAGATGTCTCACCACACCAAGCTTGAGGATAATCTTGAAGGGGCTGATAACTTCCGAGCTTGGAAGTATAGGATTGGGTTAATCCTGGAAGAGAATGAGTTGGACTCATATATAAAAGAAGACATCCCTATCCCAGAGGATGAAGAGGCCAAGGTATTGCATAAGAAGAACTTGGTCAAGGAAAAGTGAATCATTGTTGATTCTATCAAAGACCATCTCATACCCCATGTGTCTTCTCTAAAGACACCCAAGGAGATGTTTGACTCTTTGACCAAGCTATTTGAAGGGAAGAACATAAATCGGAAGATGAATCTGCGGAATCAATTGAAAGGGGTCAAGATGTTGAATGGAAAAACCACTCATTCTTACTTCTCCAAGGTCTCTCAGGTCAAGGAACAAATTGAAGCTGTGGATGAAGTAGTGGACAATGGTGAAGTTGTTATGACCACTTGGAATGGCCTACCTAGGTCATGGGACTCATTTATTCAAGGAATCTGGTCAAGAAAGAAATTGATCACTTTCAGTAAACTATGGAAGGAATGCTCTCAAGAAGAAGCTAGATTTGTAGCTCGTGAGGAAAAGATGGGAGGTGAAGATCAAGCTCTTGCAACTCACACCAAAAGAAGCAAGCCCAAGAAGGAGCACTCTCGCTACAAAAGATCCTATCAAAAGAATAAGAAGGATCTAAGATGCTTCACATGCAATGAGAAGGGTCACATTGGTTCAGATTGTCCCAAGAACAAAAGGGATAATAACAACAACTTCAGCAAGAAGAAGAAGGGCAGAAAAAGAAAGTTCCATGCTCATGCTGCCGAGGATGATGAGCCTCCAAAGAAGAAGGCTAAGACAGAAAGTGATGATGACTCATCAAGTGAAGAAGAGTATGTTCTAATCTCTGCTCTCACAAGTACTATCTCCCATGGTTGTAGTGATTGGTTGATTGATAGTGGGGCTTCCAAACACATGAATGGGTTTAAGGAATCTTTTTTGAATCTATCTGAACATGAATCACCCCATAAGGTGAAACTTGGGGATGATTATCAATACCCAATCAAAGGAAGTGGTGAAGCCTCCTACAACCTAGATTCTGGAAACTCTTTAAAGATGAAAGAAGTCCTTTATGTACCTGGGCTCAAGAGCATCTTACTCTCCATCTCTGCATTGGATGCAAAAGGTATGAGGGTTGCATTTATGGATGGCCAAGTCCTAATGTGGCCAAAAGGAAAGACCATAGATGATGCAGTAGTGATTGGAGAGAAAGAGGGAGGATTGTATAAATTGAAGGGACAACCTGAACATGCCATGGTGCATGAATCCATGGAGCCAAGTGAACTTTGGCATAGAAGACTTGCTCATATGCACTATAGGGCACTTCCAATTGCAAGCAAGGCTGTAGAAGGTCTTCCTGAAATCAAGACCAAACGTGAAGGTGTTTGCAAAGGATGTGCAAAAGGTAAGAACATTAAGAAGGCTTTCCCAAGCAGTGAAAGCAATGCCAAAGATATCCTGGAAATCATCCACTCAGATATATGTGGTCCTATGTCATCCAGTTCTCTTAGTGGGTATGTTTACTATGTCTCATTTATTGATGACTTCTCCAGGGAGATTTGGGTATACTTCTTGAAGAACAAAGATGAGGTGTTTGATAAGTTCAAGGAATTCAAAACTTTGATGGCGAATCAAACTGACAAGAAGATCAAAACATTCAGATCCGACAATAGTGGAGAATTCACCTCAGGTGACTTCAATTAGCTTTTTAGTGATTCAGGGATTAAGAGGGAGTTGACTGCTCCTTATAATCCTCAACAGAATGGAGTTGCAGAAAGGAAGAATAGAACTATCATGGAAGCAGCAAGGGCAATGCTGCATGACCAGGATCTACCTATGCATCTATGGGCAGAAGCAGCTAGAACAGTTGTATATGTGCAGAACAGAACACCCCACAAGATATTGGACAACAAGACACCAGAAGAGGTCTTTTCTGGTAAGAAACCTGAAGTCAGCCATCTCAGAATATTTTGTTGTCCAGTATACACTCATGTCCCAAAGGAGAAGAGGACTAAATTAGATCCTTCAGGAAAGAAGGGTATCTTTGTGGGTTACAGTGAAAGCTCGAAGTCTTACAGAATATACTTTCCAGGGTTCAAGAAGATTAGTGTCAGCAGGGATGTAACATTTGATGAAAACTCAACATTCATCAAATCAAGGAAGGCACCTATCGAAGTTTATGAAGAACCTAAGGAGATTAGATTTCAAGACACTACCATGATTGAAGCAGTTCCAGAAGTTGTTCGTGAGTTTGAAGATCCACAAGAACCTGTAGATCCACCCCGTGAGAATAACTCTCACAAGAAGAAACCTGCATGGGCTGGAGAGCTCATTCAAGATGCAGAAAGATTTGGCATTCTAGAAGAAGAACATAGAGAAAAGAAGAGAACCAGATCACATACCAACTATGTTGCTTTACTCTGTGACATTATGAACAAAGAGCCTTCCAGTTATGAAGAACTAGCGGAAAAGAAAGAATGGAAGGATGCCATGGTTGATGAATACCAAACAATAATGAAGAATTATGTTTGGGATGTTGTCTCAAGACCTAAAGAGAAGTCTGTTGTGACTTCCAAATGGATCTACAAAATCAATCATGCTGCAGATGGAAATGTAGATAAATACAAGGTAAGATTCGTAGCTCGTGGCTTCTCTCAGAAAGAGGGAATAGATTATGAAGAAACTTTTGTACCTGTAGCCAGGTATACTTCCATCAGAACAGTATTTGCCCTGGCTGCAGCAATAAAATGGAAAATACACCAGATGGATGTCAAGACTGCTTTCTTCAATGGTGTAGTTGAAGACGAAGTATATGTGGAGCAGCCACTCAGTTTTGAAATACATGATAGGGAGTCATATGTGTGTAGATTGATGAAAGCCTTGTATGGCTTTAAACAAGCTCCCAGAACCTGGTATGGTGTGATGGATAGTTTCCTATCTAGTTTGGGCTTTACCAAGAGTAAAGTGGATTCCAACCTTTACTACAAAGTTGAGGAAGGGAATCCTGTGATTCTACTCCTATATGTGGATGACTTATTTGTAACAAGAGATGACAGATTGATTGCAGATACTAAGAGGAAGCTTGCTGCCGAGTTCGATATGAAATATTTGGTAATGATGCATTATTTCCTAGGTATGGAGGTGTGGCAGAGTGCAGGTAGTATCTTCCTTGGTCAAGGGAAGTACACAGTATATATCCTGAAGAGATTCGGGATGATGGATTGCAAGGCCATGGCCACACCTATGGCATCGAATTTGAAGCTTCTATGTGATGCTTCATCTGAGCCAGTTGATGTCTCTATGTATTATCAGATGATTGGGTCCTTGATGTACCTGATGAACACGAGACCAAATATTTGCTTTGCTGTGAACACATTGAGCCAGTTCCTTATGGATCCGAGGAGTGTTCATCTGGTTGCTGTAAAGCATATTCTGAGGTACCTGAAGGGTACAATGGATTATGGGCTCAAGTATGAAGCAAATTAAAAGTTTAACCTGCAGGGTTATGTTGATTCAGATTGGGCTGGCAATGCTGCGAATAGGAAGAGCACATCTGGGTGTTGCTTCAGTATGGGATCAGGTGTGATCTCTTGGTTTAGCAGGAAGCAGTCTTGCGTAGGACTGAGTACAGCTGAGGCAGAGTATGTTGCAGCTTGTTCAGCTAGTTGTGAGGCAGTATGGCTATGGAAGCTACTATCTGTGTTATTTGTTCTCCCGTTGGATGCTACTAGTATCTTCTGTGATAACCAGAGTTGTGTGAAGCTGTCTAAGCACCCAGTGTTTCATGATAGGTTGAAACAGATAGAGATCAAATATCACTATATCATGGATATGGTGCAGAGAGGAGCTGTGAAGCTCCTATATGTTGCGATGGACGAGCAGATTGCAGATGTGCTGACGAAGCCACTAGCCAAGGTGAAGTTCGAGTACTTCAGAGAGAGGCTTTGTGTTCTTCGGATTGATGACACTTCGAGGAAGAAGTGATGGACACATTCGCTGAAGCCATTCCAAGCATGTTGGAAGGAGGATCCTTCACATGGCTATGGATGTAAGCGTTGGATGATGAGCATCAGGATGATGTTCTTGATTTTGCTTTGTATGCATCATGATGGATGTTGGATATGATCAATTGGATCATTGATATTTATATGTATGTACGCATCATGTTGGATGTTGGATATGATCAGTTGGATCATTTATATGTATGTATGCATCATGTTGGATGCTGTATATGATCGGTGTGATCATTTGCATGTATTTTGTATATGCATCATTTGGATGCTTGGACCATGTATCTGCATATGTATTAGGTGGATACATTGTATGATCAGGTGGATCATGTATGGTGATAGGTATCATGTATTTGTATTTTTATAAAGTGGATACACTGTATGATCAGGTGGATCATGTATGATGATATGTATTAGGTAGATACTTCGTATGCATCAGGTAGATGCATTGTATGATCAGGATGATCGTGGATGACGAGCTTTAGGATGTTGCTCCAGATGACATGCAGTAGGATGTTGCAGTGATGAATATCAGGATGATCATGTGTACATCAGGATGATGTATGGTGAGTATCAGGTTGATACTTTATGGTCGTGGATCAGGTTGTGTAGATGAGCATATAATTTGGCCCTGGGAGATTTGCAGATAGTCTTTCGAGGTTTTTCCTATGGCATATAATTTGGCCCTGGGATATCTGGCAAATTCTCTTTCGAGGTTTTGTGTTGGGAGGACATATAATTTGGCCCTGGGAGATCTACAGACAGTCTTTCGAGGTTTTTCCTATGGCATATAATTTGGCCCGAGGATATCTGGCAGATGCTCTTTCGAGGTTTTGTCCTATGGCATATAGTATGTCCCTGGGAGATCCAATAGGTTGGGTTGTGTGCCCGTAATAAATCCTGGGATTCTCTTGCGAGGTTTTTCCATGACCACATATATTATGTCCCTGGGAGATCCTATAGGTAGAGTTGTGTGCTCATAACAGCCTGGGATACTCTTGTGAGGTTTTTTGGTGACCACATTTAATCTGTCCCTGGGAAATCCTATAGGTAGAGTTGTGTGCTCGTATCAACCTTGGATGATCTTGCGAGGTTTTGTGGTGAGTTCACATATAGGATGGCCCTGGGAGATCCTATAGGTAGAGCCATGTGCTCGTAACAGCCTGGGATGCTCTTTCAAGGTTTTGTGACACATGTAATAAGTCCTGAGGATTCCACAGTATGGCCAGTGATGACGAAGACCTGCAGGTGGCGGGCCTACATCCAGTGTGAAAAAGGACTGGCTCTGTAGAACTTCCTATGACGAGTAGAGTCAGAGATTGGTTGAGATAGCAGCAGCAATGACAATGATGATGATCCTGAGAAGAAGACTTGTCTAGCAGATCTGTGTCGAGAAATACCTTCCTAGTTAAGAGGGAGTGTTGATGTATATAACTTCGGAATGTATTTCATCTATGTATTTCATATATATTTATTGTATCCTTATTAGAGATGTGTTATTCCTCTATAAGGAAGTGTCGTCATGTGGATTGACAAGTGTCGCAAGTGTGTGTACTTGCCGATGGGTTATTAGACCACCATGTGTGGGGTCGGCCTTGAAATATATATATTATAATGTGGATGTACCTAGCTAGACAAGTCGGCCCCATAAGGTCACTGGGAAAATAGGTTAGTATAAATAGAGATCAGGTGATCTCTATTTAGATCATTCGGAAAGTCACATCTCTCTCACTCAGAAAGTGGCGCACTAGTGAAGAGGAGGATCATCTGCTTCTAGGAGACTATCTCAAGTGTATTTTTGTTGTACTTTGGCTGATCCATTGCTCTCTCTATCTCTAAGGAAGTTGTGGGGTTTTTCACCTTAGGGTTTTCCCCACGGAAACTCTGTGTCTCTTGTCTCTCATGCTTTTGATTCTTGTGATGCTTGTCATGCTTATTGTGATTGTTATGCATTGATATACTATATATGTTATTCTCTCAGTGAAGATCCTAGAGTATTGTGAATTAATGCTCAAAATTTAACATGTGTGAACGACAATATTAAGTTCCAGGGAACGGTCAAAATGTGGCAATCTGAGCAAGTTTAGTAGCCCCGACTGAACAACAAGTGTTAGCCAGCTCTCGGAAACCAGTTTAAGAGTTCCCTTGACATCCTTTTCCCAGCACATATACTGGTCTGGTTGAAAATATGGGTACTTGGGAACATCTGGCTTGTCCTTCTTCATTCCCAAGAGGTCATAATCCTCCCATTTACATTCTGCTAGCTTTCCCAATAGATTCTTAGAAGTGTGTACATGTTTTGAGATAGGTGACAATGGGATGTCATATCTCACATTCTTGGACAATTTAAACACAGGGGCATTCAGTTCCTGCGGGGAGATATATTCAGGTGTCATCTTCAAGGGATCTTTCCGAAAGACTGGTGATTTTTGTGCCGAGGAGCCCATATTTATGCTCTTGGTTCGAGGTGCAGTTACATCTTTTCCCTTGTCTTTCTCTTTTTCTTGCACTGTCGGATTAATTCTTGGTGATCTGCAGGATCCTTCACCTTGTTCTACAACGACCTTCTTAATTGGAGTTTTCATGAACTGCTGAATCCCTCCATGCTAAAAGATCCTCAGTGCTTTTTCAATGGTCAGTTCTTCTTCTCTATAGGAAGGTTCGGACATTCACAAATGAGATAGCGGCTAAGTAGACAGAATGCAGATGGTTGCTAGCTCGGAGAGGTTAATCACAAGAAAATTCTAAGTTCTTTGGTAACACCCATGAGTCTCCTAACGGTGTTATTTATAGGCGTAGTACACCCCCTCCCGCACCCTTCAACGGCTAGATAGGAATTTAATGTGGTGTCCGTTGGAGAATTTGAGCGGATCCTTCGGTCTTTTCTGTTGTCAGTGTGCTCAAAACAACTATCTTCTCTTTAAATGCTGAAGCGGTTGCTGCAACGGTCATCTAACGACTATTTTTCTGAAAAGCGATGCAACAGCTATTTTTCTCTCAGTGTTGCACTAAACTGCACGGCAAGCCATCTGCAACCCTGCGTGGCTACTTCGCAGTGCCAAAAATTTCCAACTGTGTGGCTTCCACTTTTTTTTCCTTCCGCGCAGCTTCCACAGTGTTGAGCGGTGCATAGATCATTCTTCTTATCATACCTTCTTCCTTTTATCATACATGTACAGACTCTTTTACGTTTCTAGTGTCCACTTTCAACTGTACTTGACACTTAGAACTTCCTTCCTTTGCTCGTTATTCAAGGTTCAGCGAAGCAGTGCTATCATAGTATAGCTTTAGCCTGCTTCCATTTATCAAGGTTGGCAAGGTGTCACCTATTAAATTGGCTAACTGGACTGCACCAGTGTTAGTAACATGTATCACAGCATATGGGCCAAGCCAATGCATCTTAAATTTACCGGGGAATTTCATGAATTTACTATCATACAGGAGGACTAGATCACCTACCTGAAAAACACTTGTTGTTTATATGGCGATCATGCCATGTTTCTCATGGTCCTTCTGAGCTTACTGGTGGAAGCCTGCGATGAAGCGATCTTCCTCCAAGCCCAATAAGTGTAGCAATCTTTCTTCTAGAGCTTCGCAATCTGCCATCCCTGTGAATGCAGCGATTCTTAAACTCAGGACAATATATTCCATATGCATTATAGCCTCCTGCCCATAAACCAACTGAAAGGGTTTCTATCCTGTCAATTTCTTGCATGTGGTCTTGTATGCCCATAACACAGATGAGACATGCAGGTCCCAATCATCTCTATTTACATTGCATACCTTAGTGAGTGCATTCTCCAATATTTTATTGAAATCCTCTATAGTACCATTCGCCTGTGGATGATATGGAGTATTGCGTTGATGACGAATGTGGAATTCCTCTATAAGTGCCTCAATAGTCTTGTTCAAGAAGTGAGTACCTTGTTCACTCATCAAAATCTTCGAACAGCCAAATCTGGTGAGGATTTCTTCAAAAATAAACTACGCAGCAGTATTGGCACTGCAATCCTTAACTGGTTTTGCTTCCGCCCATCTGGTGAGGTAATCAGCAGTAGTAATAATATACCTTGCACCCGTTCTTTTTCCTGGTGGGTTTATAGGACCCACAAAGTCTATTGCCCATTTTTTAAATGGCTGCAGTGTCAACTGTGGATTTAGTGGCATCTCATCTCGGCATGATAGTTTTTCTATCCTCTGACAGAAATCATAGTTCCTGCAATGTTCTTTGGCATCTTTATGGAGCATAGGCCACCATAGCCCTGCGTGCAATATCTTCTGCATGGTAGCCCTTCCTACATAGTGACCTCCCACGATCCCTGAGTGTGCGTCCGCTAAAATAAATGGCTTCTCATGATCGAGTATGCACCTGCGTAGGAATTCATCCGGCCCAAGTTTGTATAGATGACCTACAGTGCGCACCACTAACTGCTTTTTCTACTAGATAGAGAGTTCCTACAGTGCCAGCCCTGTGGTTAGGAAATCAATGATATCCTTGTAATAATCATCGGCAACCTGTATAGAAAATAGTTGCGCATCAGGTAGACTGTCTTCAATGTTCGTCGGCTCCTCTCCTGACTCAATCCTTGATAGATGATCAAGTCCCAAGTTCAGTCTACCTGGCTTGACAATAATCTCAAAGTCATATTCGTAGAACAGCAATAGCCATCGGCATATGCATCCCCCTAACACTGGCTTGTTGACCAAATATTTCAACGCAGAATGGTCAGTAAACATAAGGAAGTGCGATCCCAGCAAGTAGTGTCTAAATTTCTGTAGGGCATATACCATAGCAAGGCCTTCCCTCTCAGTAGTAGTATAGTTCTTCTATACTGTTGAAAGCTTTATGCTAGAAAATGCAATAGGGTGGTCAATACCTCCCTCTCCTGGCTGAGCTAACACGATTCCCACGGCAATACATGATGCGTCAACATGGACATGGAATGGCTTTGTCCAGTATGGAAAGACTAGGATCGGCACAGTCACCATCTTTTCTTTCAATGTATCAAAACCCTGTTTGCATTCTGCGTTCCAAACAAACGGTGCATCTTTCTTCAACAACTTCTCCATTGTTGCACTTATCTACGCATAACCCTTTATGAATTTACTGTAGTATCCGGTATGGCATAAGGTAGATCACAACATCTTGACTGAATTTGGTGTTGGTAAGTTTGCAATAACTACAATCTTCGCAGGGTCTACCATCAATCCTTGTTTACATACAATGTGGCCAAGTAAAATTCCATAGGGCACACAGAAAATACACTTCTTCAAATTCAAGGATATTTGATGCTGTCGACATTTTTCGAGCATCATGCGGAGATTTGCGCAATGATTTTTCAATAAACCAAACATAGTCCATACATCAAAGTATGCTTCTAGAAACTTGTGCATAAAATCTTTAAATGTTGCGATGACGACTCTGGAAAATATGGCAGGTGCGTTCTTTAGGCCAAAAGGCATGACGGTGTACTGGAATGACCTCCATTCTGCAGCAAATGTCATCTTATGCCTATCCGCAGGATCAATTCTGATCTGATGGTAACTAGAAAAACCATCAATGAAAGAACATGTCTCATTTCCTCCAACGTTATCAAGCACTTCGTCTGTGAATGGAGTAGGAAATGGGTCGTGCATGGAAGCATCATTCAGTTTTTTGAGATCCACACAAATCTTAATCTCGCCTTTTGCTTTCTTGTATTGAACAACCATGGGGCTAATCCATTCGGATTCTTCGACTGGTTCAATGATTCTTGCTGCTAGCATCTTATCCAGTTCTGCGTGGACTTTTTCCTTGTAGCGCGGATTTAATATGTATGGCCTCTGCTTGTGAGGCTTAGCAACTGGCTTTAAAGGTATTTTCATGACCACTAGGTCTCCCAAAATTCCTTTCATCTCTGTAAATTTTGTTGGAAACAGTTCCTGATACTCATGTAAGGTATCTGCAATAGTCTAATCATCCCAATAATCTCCTATTGATTCAAACTTTGGCTCTTTGTCTGTGCCAATGTTCACTTTTTGTGTTTTTACTGGTCGAGTTATATCTAGGATTTCCAATGGAGGTCCTTCTACCTTGCGTGTACCTTTTGAATCTGGTATATCTATGTTGCGCGGGTCCTCCTCATCGTCTTCATTTGTATCATTGGTATCTTCAGCTAAGTTGTAACACTCGGTAAAGTGCTCTTCATGTTCCTTCCATTCTGACTGTAAGTGCGCAGGAATGCAATTTGTCCCAAAAAATTCCTACAATGTTATGTTTTGATGAGGACAATCGTCTTGGAATATGCGCTTCTTGATTAGCTGTAATGCTTCATGGATTAATGGATTCTCATCTTCAAAACTGAAGTCCTTCTGGAAGTTTGCAGTGAGAAGCTCCCAATCAGTGATTTCACTGCGCATCTCCAGGTCGAGGTACCATTTCTCTGGGATACCCGCATCCAATGTATGTACAAATAAATGTACCCATTCTGTAAGTGGTCTTCCCACCCATGCCTTTGAATAGACTTCAATATGCTGACTAGGGTTTGTCTGTCCATTATACTTTTCAAAGGGTAAAGTGACCTTTTCGACGAACCGGATCTGCATTTTAGTTCTGCATTGATCCCAAGTGGTCAATGTTTTCTTATGTGCATTCCACCATATGGAAGGTGTATCATGCAATGCTATATTTAAAGTTGGTAGTCTATGCTCATCTGGTATAGCTGCAGTATATTCCCTTATGAAATTGTAAACATTAGCAGAACCATCATATGTGGGAATAGGACTCACCTCTTTTCCGATCCAGCACAGTGATTTCATAACCTGCACACATCTTCTTGCTAATACTTCATGCATGTGGCTTTGCCAATTCTCCAGTCCGGTATCTGAGTCAGAGATACAAGAAGTGTCACATCGCCGGCTGAGCGTACCGTCCATAGTAGGATTAATGTAGTCTTCCTTGTTCGCAGTCAGCTGGTATAGTCGGTCTAAATCTTGAGCTTGGGATTCCTCCTGAATCGGCTCACTGTATCTGTCACCGTCTTTAGGATCCAATGGTGCAATGACACTAAGATGCTTCCCTTCAAAGATCATCTTCTTTGTCTTCAAGTTTATGATAGCCAAGTTATCCATAGCCCAATCAATTCCCAATATTGTTGGAAAAGGTTGACTATCATCTACAATTTCAATAACTTCAAAGTCTATGTGACTCTGTACTCCATCGATGTCAACTACTACATTAGCTAAGCGACCAAAGGGTATGACCTTCTCTTGACTAGCCATTCTTAACTGGATAGGTGACTAGAGCAAATTTGGTCGACCCATTTGCTGCCATGTCTACTTAGTCAAGACATTCACTTCTAATCCCAGATCAAGGATGACTTCATCCATTTCAAAATCTCCTATCTGCGCAGTAAGCCTCATCTCGCGGCCTGTTCTTTTGTGTTTTCTTATATGATGTACAGCGCTATCTGGAGTTTCTGTTGCAATCTGAGGTTCATATTGGCTGATGAGCTTCTAGAGCTCTACTATGGCTTTCTTTCTTTTTAGTAACTTCATGCAGCTTCGCAAGAACTACATAACAGAAGTATGGACATCTGTCGCAGTGCTTGTTTTATCATAAGGAACTGGCATGTCTTCAACATGCGTTGTTTCACTGCGCAGCAGGATCCTTGATGTCTTATCTGCTAGTTCTCTAAAGGTATCCCGCGCATCAATGAAGATCTCCTTATTCTTTTGTAAGTTAAGAGGGGGTGCTTTTCCTAGAGCTTTCGTTATCCATATTGTTTCAAGGGGATCCTTCTTCGTATGTGCCTCCCCTGATCTTGAAGCTTCCGCTCCTCTATCGTAGCCTGTCTTAGCACCACTGTGCGTGACCACATTGATGCTCGGATCCACTGATCTATTTTCTACTGCAATCCACTGGACATTTGAATTCGGAGCCTCTGTTCGTCTTCTCTTCTACATTTCCACCTCTAATACTAGGCAATCTTAAATGACATGCTAAAATGATTTACAATAATTGCACGTAGTGCATGGGTTAACACAATCTCTAGATACGTGACCGAGTTGGCCACAATTATAACAAATGACTTGGTCGCAGCCTCTTCCCTGCGCCGGACCAGCATTTCTTCCTCTGCTGCGGTATCCACCACCACGACCTCTGTATCCTCTTTGGTCATATGGTGTGTTATCTTGCTTAGGCTGATTTTCTTCCTGTACGCGGTATACGCCAGTGCCTCTCATTGCGTCCATATCTCGTTTTATTTCATTCATCAATTCATATGCACGGCAATTGGATTCATCATGTCCAACTGATTTACAACAATTACAGTATAAATTCTTAGGAGTTTTCACATATTTTTGGATGAGGTAACAGTTTTCAGGTCTATGTCCTATGGTTCTGCAAATTTCACACCATGGGGCCTGATTCTGATTTAATGGGTTAGGCGCACCACTGTTAAGATAGTCGCGGAATAAAGGGCAATGCTCGCGGTCATGACCTTCTCCTTTACAACTTGTACACCAGACCTCATGTCTAGGTTCATATCTTTGTTCTTTACCATTTTTCATACTTTGTAGTTCAAGTGTCAGGGTGGTCAGCTGGTTCTGGATCTGAGACATCCCAAAACTAGTATCACCAATCGACGAAGCTTCTAGCTTCATTTCGATTTCCAAGGCCTCTTCCTATTATAGAACCTTCTGTTGCATCAATGGTAATCTGATATGGGGTAACAACGCAGCAATGAACCATTCTTTATGCTGTTCTGGTGGTATAATAAAACTTACTTGGTCTAGTAAGGTCTTAAATTTTTTATCAAATTCCCAGACCGTTTCCTTTTTCCTTTTCTTATAATATATTTATATTTATTCATTCTTTTCATTTCAATATAAATTTTTATTTAATAACCTTAATGAAAATTAATTAATTTAATAATTTTTATAACTTATTTCAATATAAATTTTTATTTAATAATCATAAAAGGAGTTAATTAGTTTTATATATTTTTATGACTTTACTGTAAGATATGTTAATTTATTGGCATTTTGTATTCAAAGTTAATATTTTAAATAAATATTTATTGAATATTTGTAGTAGCTTTTATTATGAATTTGATAACAAGTATATTAATATGATGGTCTTATCTATAATGGGTTAATTAATTAATTTGGTTTACAACCAAGATATTTATGAAAACATATTCGAACGATATGCAAGGAGAGTGAAGATTTATTTTCTACATCTCTGGCTACATTGCATGAAGCAATATAAACGCACGGGTTTACAAATTCAAATTTGAAATTTGAAATCATCTATATCGATCTACAGGAGACCCACAGGTTTACAAATTCAAATTTAAAATTTGTAATCATCTATATCAATGTACGGGATATTTATTACATCTAAGACAACTTATAGAAATTCAAATTTCAAATTTTCCAAGAGTATGCATTGATCCGTCGCATGGGAAATGGATACATGTTGTATGGGATATAGATGGTATGGCGAAACACATGATATAGATGGTAGGGCGAAACACATACATGGATGATGGCGGTATGCATGAGGTTAAGAATCACATGGATGCTCAAAGGCATGGGATGGAGGAACCATCTGTGTCTGACAGAGTACAGATGGGTCTCGATGGGCCTCGCAATTTCTGAGGGAGATCCAAACGCTAGGAGGTAAACTATGAGTGGGCTCGGGTCTCGATGGTGCAAATTGTCAAAAGAAAAGCTTCTCCATAGCTCACATTAATATGAATTTATCATAGCCTAAAGCTCTGTTTCACGCACATGGAATTTGAATGAGCTAGATCTACTTATCAGGGTTCAAATTTGAAGGGTGGGTCTTAATTTCAGTTTGAAGGGTATATATTCATGTCGCACTTTTAGGATGAAAATCTTAAAAAATCACATTTCATTTGGCAATAATAAATTAATTACACACTTCATAAAAAGAAGTGCTAAATAGAATATTATATTTTCAATCAAATTTATGCCACTAAATAAATCAATAAATCCACAATTATCACATCTACAAGAAACATTGTTTCAATAAGAAAAACGCTGAAAAAAAAATTAAAAAAAATGGAGGGAAGATACACATCTACCTTAAATCCTTGCTTAGAAATCATTGGTGTCCAACTTAGGAAACTTTGCTTGTATATAGTTTATGCCTAGCTTAGGAATCTAGCACAACTTAACCCAATCATGTTTTTCTTTCTTTTCTTTTTAATTAACCAATGCCAATTCAAAAACTCATTCTTTGTAACCCTTTATATGGTGCAACTAATGGTGAAAACCCCAAGTATGCTTATGTAACACCCCTCATTTTCAAACCTAATAATTTGTATAAATATAACTGTTTGTTGTAAATGCTTTGGGTGAGGAGCTCAAGGCCAAGGCCCCACTAGTAAACTTGGTTAAAATATTGGTTTAATGGCTAAGTTATAAAGTTAGGAGGCTAATAAACGATGAATCCACTAAGGGAGAGGCCAATGGCTAGAAGCCATGAGAGTCTAATTGCAACAGGTGTTATCCTAAGGGTTGGTGCAAGCTAATGATACTCAATTATGACACGTTAGTTGCAATGACATTCTGGAAAAACAAAAATATTATCATTAAAATCAATTATTAGAGGTACCTACAAAACTTTTTCCGATTAGGTATAAAAATATGAAACGTAGAAAAACGGATGACCTTCCGGAATATATAACTTTTATTTATGGAAAAGTAGTATAACCACCCCAAAATGTCATTATTCGAAGATTGGTATGTTATTTTTTCGCTAAAACATAATGCACATGTTTTTGTTGACCCACCTGTTTGCTATGTAAATTTTCAATTTATGAGAAAAAAAATATGTAGAGGCGTAGGCAACGGATAAATCTTGTGTGGGGCTATTTTTCCAAAATTTTAAAAGTTAATTTTATATTTTTTTTAATTATCGAATTCAGTGAAGCCCTAAAACGACATGGTCAAGTGTTGAGCCACCATATCATGGTCTAAAAATAATCAAAATACCTTTTTTTAAGGTTGTAGGTATTTTTGTACTCTTGTGCGGGTTCTTTTCCGTTTTCGAAATAGGTAAGCCAATCAAAATTTATAGGCCAAATAAACAACCTATTTTTTTTACAAATATGACATGAGTGTAGTTAAAAATGAATTAAAAATAGAAAACAACAACAGATCTATTCAAAAATTATATATTTAGAATCTGCACACAGAGCTCGACAAGTGTGTGCAGTTTCATCTGCAGTGCACTCATGGAGCATATGCGGAACTAGTTGTGAAAAACATGAAGTTACAACATTTTATGTGTTCTGCCATAAATCAGACTGAGCCTCAAGGTGCAATACGAAGCTAATTTCAAGTCTGCAAGGGCACCAAAAACAATTTGAATTCAGACACAAGTGCGTGCACAGAAGTGCGCACACGTTGTTGTTTTACACCTTAATTTTTTATCTATCTCTCCCTAAACCCCCTCCCCCTCTCTATAACCCCACCCCTCTTCCCTTCCTATCCACCCAATCCCCCCCCCTCTATTCCACTCTACCCAATCCCTCCTACCTGTAATACCCCAATTTTGACACTTAGGAAATATTGGTTTTTAATGTAAATATTGTATACATGCATTGTATGTTTCCCTAGGGTGGAGCTCAAGGCCAAGGCCCCGCTAGTGTATGTTCGGATTTTATTTAAAACAAGCAAATATTTGATATTTTGATACCCATGCGCTATTAAGGCATGGAATATTGTAAATTGATGTAAATGTTAAAACTTCAATAAAATACCAAAACTGGCTATGGAAGCAACGAATGAAAAGGGGCCATGTGTATCCACTAGGGAGTGGTGAGAGGGTTGTGGGGATGAACCTTATGTTTCCAAATGTCATTATGAGAACCCATTTGACTTTCCTTGATGGCATTTATTTATGTTGTAAGGAAGTAGTTAAAGATTTCAGTCCATGGCTTCAATGGAGCATGGGCAGCCTAGAAATTCGTATTTGCATGTATGGACTCTGTTTTCTTGTACCACAAGTCACTCTACCTCATGGGAGTTGCTTCTTCCTCATCCCCATTCCATGGTGGAAGGAACTAGCATCATTTTCCATCCAAAAATGAATTCCAGCGGTGAGCAAAAAAACCAGAAATCGCAACTTTGCAAGAACCTACGTTTTAAAGAACCAAAAATGCCCAGATTTAGTATTTGACAGTGAAATCCAATGGGGGATCCATACATATGAACCTTGGGGAGAATTTGAGAGTATTAGATATCTCGAAATCCATTGGAAAACCCAGTTTTTATAGCCCAAGAAACCAGTGACGGGATTGAGTTATTTGATGAACATAATTGTGAGAAATCCAATTGTGGATGACTGAGCAAAGGTTGGGTTTGCTTGATAAACCCAGTGAAGGCTAGAATCTCAAGAATTAGCAACTGGACCTTTCTATACCCATCCTGAAGAGCACTGGAGGGAAGGGACACCTGAGGGACTGTGCAGCATAGAAGGGGACCTTCCTTGTATTGGGTGTGGTAGGTAATGTGGGTGCCTTGACTGTTGAATTCATTTAAGATGCCTGCAGCTCTATGGTTGAGCTCACTGGCTTATCATTGCCCTCTTTTATCTTTCATATGCTGGATAAACCCAACTGTGAGTTGGCTTAGCATAGCTATTGAGTGAAACCATGCTTGTGAGTGAGCCCAGCTAGTTACTCCTTAGTGGGTACACAACTCAGCTCGAGGGTGATCTCTCAGCTGAAAGAATACAAGCTAGACAGAGATCTATGGTTGGGTGGAATGTTGCTCTCATGTAGACATTTGTTTGGACAGCCTCATCTTCAAGATAAGTATTTTCCGTGGTTTAATTTATATGCATTCTGTGTTTTACAATGTGTTAATTCTGAATGACAAATATTCATGTTAATTGAATTGATATGAAGCTTGTGCATAGCATGAGAATGGGATGCATTCTCTTCCTGTTGATTCATCAATGGTTTGAGATAAATATGTTGATGTATGTCTGTTGTGTGTGTGCAATTATGTATTTTATTTCCGCTGTGTAATTTAATTGTGCATTTATTTAAAGGGCAAAATTTTACCATTATGGATTTGGGGAAGAATTAGACACTTCACGTTACAGTCATGTTCCCTCCCTTGCATTGGATTGATGGAAGGAGACGTGATAGAGTGGTATCAGATCCCAGCTTGCAGCACTGGGGCTGCTTGGGCCAAACTCTGAGTTACAGGTAAGTAACAGAATGGTTTTAACGCAGTATTAGTGAAGTTAGGACGGCATTTTTTATTGAAAAAATGACAGGGTTAGAGTTCTCAGGTGTGGGAGAGGATCACATCATTACATAGAGCTCTCCAACAACTTTCTAATGGTACCAGACTCGTCCCATTTGGCTAAGGGACAAGGGAGTTATGAACCCTGGAAGTTACAGGAAACACAGGTGTTTTCGCAGTTTCAGGATGTTGGCTTTCGGGTTTCGGGAATGCAAATTCTCAAAAATTCTGTTTGGATTTTTGAAATCCCGAAAGCACAATTTCAGGTTTCCGGTTGCGGGTTGCGAGTTGCGGGATGGTCACATTTTCGGGACCGCGACTTGGCTTCTCGATCCCGCATTTCGGGTTTCGAGTTGTGGGTTGTGGGTTGCGGGATGGTCACATTTTCGGGACCGCGACTTGGCTTCCTGATCCCGCATTTCGTGTTGCGGGTTGCGGGATGGTCACATTTTCGAGACCGTGACTTGGCTTCCCAATCCTGCATTTCAGGTTTCGGGTTGCGGGTTACGTAATTTGGGTTAAAAAAAAAGTATAGAGCCCAAAAATTGATTTTTGGATTACAGGAGCTTGCGAGTTGGAATTTGATGAGTTCAGGGGCATTCTGAGGCCATTGACGGAGGCCATGAATGAACCAGTGAAGATCCTGAGCCCATTATGCTCCGATTTGGCATAAAATTGGAATTATTGGCTTTTACAAATCAGTGTCCCGGCGCTTGACAAAAGGTTGGATTGAGCTGAAACTGATATGGGGAAGTCATGGAGCAGACACGGTGTTAAGTTTGGAGTTTTGGAGCCAAACTCCAAAGGAGGCAGAGTTGGGGTGTGCAAGAAGGCCAAAAAGCACTATTCCGAGCCACGTTTTGGGAATTTGGAAAAGCTTGCAGTGGTTGAAAGTGAACCTATAATTCAGAATCAAGGAAATTATTGAACTCATCATTTCATATTCTCAATAAACCAGACATATTCTGTTAGACAAATATTTCCCAGAAATGCATCGTTTGGGTAATAACCATTTTTGGTCCAAAAATTGGAATTTTGGAAAAATGTGAAAAGTGGAAAGTAGTCAAACCCAGAATTTTATAGAAGATTAATGGTGCATCGGAATAGAGATCCATGACTTGCTGAGTGTTCCTTGTTATATATAATAACTTCATCCAGTGTAAAAATTTTCATGATTCCTCATAGATTTTATTCCACAGGTGGCTGAAATTGGCATTTTGGACCAAAATACAACTATGTAAAAATGTGCAAAATTATTGGTAAAAGTTGTCATTTTTGAAGTGATGTAGTTCCCACACCCGATTTCGGAAGGGAACAAGTAGACAAGAATTGGAAAGCTTATCCAACAGGGAACAATGGTGCATAGGCATAATTGTAATGGGGACATCAGACATCATAGATAATTAGAGCAGAAAAGTGTCAATGACTGTTTTGTCAAATTTTTGACAATATGGGCAATTTTCAGAATTGCATGAATGGGCAAAAGAAATAAATGCATAATAGCTATGTGAATTATTGCATGAGTTGATTATGTTAAATATTGATTGTTGTATATTTCTAGATGCATTCTTATGATGTCTAACAAATATTTTCATAATGCACAGTGCTTGCAGCTCATAAAAATTAATAATTGTAGCAAAGGTAGCATACAAGAAAAATGGTAACCATAAATGATGCTCAAGATCCTTATGGGCATGAAGAAGACATCCTAGGAGAAAATGTGCATGAAGAGAATGTTGAGACTGGATCCAATGGGAGAAGGGAGTAGGTGACTCCTCATAACTTGATTGAAACAATGGTGAGCTTCAATGAAAGATTGATGAAGGCTCAAGAAGAACAACACCAACTCAATGCTGTTATTTTGCAAAGCCTCACTAATATGCAGCAGAAGATAAACCTTGGTTCCAACCCAAGCAATGTAGGTGAAGAAGGAAGAGATGCAGAGAGTCGCTCTAGAGGTAGTTCAAAGAAGAGGACTCCAAGTCCAAGGAAGAGATCTGTGAGTCAGAAGCATAGAACACCTTCCTCTAGATCTTTTTCCAGCAGATCATGCGAATCTAGAGGTTCTCAAAGAAGTCCAAGGCATGCACCTAAGAGATTTGATGGAAGAAAGAAGTTCAAAGGCATCCCATAGGGAGAATTCCTGAAGGAAAGGCCTCCCACATTTGATGGGGAAGGTAAGACTGGTCAGGGAAACTATGTGTGTTTATTGTCTCTTATGTTTGCCTCTTGTTGTGATTGACATGATTGACATGCTTGATATGATTGATATGATGTACATGTTATTCTCTCAGTAAAGATCCTAGAGTATATTGAATTAATGCTCAAAAATTAACATGGTATCAGAGCTTCCCTGAGAAGAAGACATTGTGCAGTGGCGAAAACTAGGGTTTCTTGTTTATTGGGTTTCTCTCCATAGATTTTGGAAAAGCAGTAAGGTTGATTGACTCTACTCATCAAGGAGAATCTATCTGTCCAATCAGAATTCAATTCTAAGCACTTTCAGTTTTGACCCTAAAAATTAGGGTTTCCACAAAAATAAGAATTTCTGAAATCGAAAGACATAGCTGGAAGCTCCTTGGAAAAATAGAATTTTAGAGATTTGGATCAAGATTTTTGGTTGGGTGAAGCTCCGGGAAACTCAAACCCTAATTCAGGGTCCTCCCTAGTGAATCTGGGAAGACTAAAAGGCATTTCCAAAGGGTGAAACTTTGCAGATATCAAATTCTGAATATACCAGGATGATCAGCTCATCAAGGCACATCTTTCTATCCTTTCAAAATTTTGAAATTCACATTTTGAATTTTTAGGGTTTCTCTGACAAGCCCTAATCCGAGACTAGATCCAGTTTTCAGCAAATCAAGTGGTAAGACCTAAATATTTTATATTTCCATTTGAAGTACTCTTTAAGATGTCTCACTACACCAAGCTTGAGGATAAGCTTGAAGGGGATGATAACTTTCGAGCATGAAAGTATAGGATTGGGTTAATCTTGGAAGAAAATGAGTTGGACACTTATATAAGTGAAGAGGTCCCTGTCCCAGAGGGAGAAGAGGCTAAGGCTCTTCACAAAAGGAACTTGGTCAAGGCAAAGAGGATTATTGCTAATTCTATCAAGGACCATCTCATCCCACATGTGTCATCTCTGAAGACACCCAAGGAGATGTTTGATTCCCTTACCAAGCTATTTGAAGGGAAGAACATAAATCGGAAGATGACCCTGCGGAACCAATTGAAAGGGGTAAAGCTTCATAATGGAGAGAGCATTCAATACTATTTCTCTAAGGTCTCTTAGATCAAGAAATAGCTTGAAGCTGTAGAAAATGGTGAATTTGTCATGACCACACTAAATGGCCTACCCAGATCATGGGACTCCTTTATCCAAGGAATCTGTGCAAGGAAGAAGTTGATCTCCTTCAGTAGGCTGCGAGAGGAATGTTATCAAGAAGAAGCTAGGCTTGTGGCCTGAGAAGAAAAGATTGAAAATGAAGATCAAACTCTCAATTCTCACACCAAGAAGGGAAGCAAGTTCAAGGGGGAGCATTCTCATTCTAAGAAACCTTCTCACCACTTTAAAAATAGGAAACATCTAAGATGTTTCACATGTAATGAGAAAGGGCACTTTGCCTCAGACTATCCCAAGAACAAGAAGGTCACCAAAAGAAAATATCATGCTCATGCTGCTGAGGATGATGAACCTCCCAAGAAGAAGGCTAGATCAGAAAGTGATGATTCATCAAGCGAAGATGAATATGTTTTAATCTCTGCTCGCATAGGTATTATCTCTCATGGATGTAATGATTGGCTTATTGATAGTGGGGCTTCCAACACATGACTAGGTTCAAAGAATCTTTTGTAAACCTATCTGAACATGAGTCACCCCATAAGGTGAAACTTGGGGATGACTACCAATATCCTATCAAAGTAAGTGGTGAAACCTCCTACAATCTAGACTCTGGGAAGTCTTTGAAGATGAAAGAATTTCTATATGTACCTGGGCTCAAGAAGAATCTACTCTCCATATCTGCACTGGATGCAAAAGGTATGAGGGTTGCATTTATAGATGGCCAAGTACTTATGTGGCCAAAAGGTAAACTTATAGATGATGCAGTAGTGATTGGAGAGCGAGAGGGAGGATTGTACAAATTGAAGGGACAACCTGAACATGCTATGGTGACATGAAGACAACTATTCATCCATAGTCATGGATCACATAAAGGTATGTATAATTTGTTTTTTCAAAGGTTAACTTATGAGTTATGCAGGTCATTGAAGAGAACAAGAAAATATTGCTAGACATAACTAGCAAATATGATGACCAGGTGTGTTTTTTTCTTATATCAAAGGATATTATACTTTTGTATGATTGATAATGATTACTCATGAAGTTACAAGTTTGAATAATATAGGGTTTATGCATATTATGTCTCTTACCTTGATTGATGATATGACTAACCAGAAGATTTTTGTAGTCAAATATGAATATGCGTGAGTAAGAGAAGTCTTCCCTAAAACCTTGAATGATAATGCTTATTATCTGTGTTTGAAATAATCATGACTATACATGTTTAAGATTATTTTGTTTTGATAGTATGCTAATGAATACATGATTATGTATGAGATCTCGAGGATAACACAATGTTGATACTCGTAAGCTTGCATAGTGTTTGAGGATGGATATAAGTTCAAGGACAGGTAATCCAGGAAGCAAAGATCAAGAGGGAGTACACTCCAGTAGTTCCTGCAAGGAAGCAAAGATTGAGAGGGAGTCCACACAACAAACAAACAAAAATAAGTATTTGAATTGTCATTTCTTGTATATCTGATTGTTTAAATAATATTGTTCAATGATGTATATACTTATGTTCCTAGACTTAGGTTGAGTATTATGCATATTAGAATAATTGCATTAATGAATAGTATACTGCTAATATGCATATGATGGGTAAGTGGACTATGGCACTGTACAACATTCCATTGCTACTTATCTAGAATGAAACCTTTTTGCTGACATGTTGGTAGTTGTGTGCACTCTTAACAATGTTCTGGTAGAGATTGGAAGGCATCTAGAAAGTTACGAGATATGGATAAATGTTGTATTGAAGCATTGGCTAAGATAATTGCATGATTGTATGACATATTTACTTATGTGTAAGAATTTGTTCTGAAAACTATGAGATGTTTCTAATCATGCAATTTAACTTGTTTTGTAGGAAAGATCGTATACCATCACCTACAAAAGAAGGATTACAAAATTTGATCAGCAACAAAGTTATCTATTGAATATATTGAAGTTCCCAGGATTCGGGAAGAATGCCATGATCGAGGAGTACCAGTCGATCATGAAGAATGATATTTGGGATGCAGTCCCAACACCTAAAGGGAAGTCTATTGTGACTTCCAAGAGGATCTATAAGATCAAGCATGCTGCAGATGGTAGCATAGAAAAATACAAAGCGAGATTTGTAGCTCGTGGCTTCTCCCAGAAAGAAGGAATTGACTATGAAGAAAATTTTGCTCCTATAGCCAGATACACTTCCATCAGATCATTACTTGCTCTGGCTGCAGTGATGAAATGGAAGATACACCAGATGTATTTCAAGATAGCCTTCTTGAATGGTGTAGTCGAGGAGGAAGTGTATGTGGAGCAACCACTTGGTTTTGAGACACATGATAGGAAGTCATATGTGTGCAGGTTGAAGAAAGCCTTGTATGGCTTGAAGCAAGCTCCTAGTACCTGGTATGGGAGGATAGACAGCTTTCTATCCAATTTGGGCTTTACCAAGAGTAAAGCGGATTCCAACCTTTACTACAAGGTTGAGGAGGGCAATCATGTGATACTACTGTTGTATGTAGATGATCTGTTTCTAACAGGTAATGATAGTTTGATTTCCTATACCAAGAGGAAGCTTGCAACCGAGTTCGAGATGAAGGACTTGGGGGATGATGCACTATTTTCTAGGTATGGAGGTGTGGCAGAGTATAGATGGAATATTCCTTGGACAAGGGAAGTATGCAGTGGAGATCCTAAAGAGGTTCGGGATGCTGGACTGCAAGGCCATGGCCACACCTATGGCATCGAACCTAAACCTTCTGTGTGATGCTTCATCTGATCTGGTTGATGTCACGGTGTATCGTCAGATGATTGGGTCCTTGATGTACCTGACGAACACGAGACCAGATGTTTTCTTTGCGGTGAACACATTAAGCAATTCCTGACGTATCCCAGAGGTGTTCACCTGGTTGTTGTAAAGCATATTCTGAGGTACCTGAAGGGTACAATTGATTATGGGCTCAAGTATGATGCGAATCAAAAGTTCAACTTGCAGGGTTATGTTGATTTGGACTGGGCAGGCAGTGCTGCAGATAGGAAGAGCACATCTGGGTGTTGCTTCAGTATGGGATCAGGTGTGATCTCTTGGTTTAGCAGGAATCAATCCTGCATAGCACTCAGTACAACCAAAGCAGAATATGTTGCAGCTTGTTTGGCTAGTTGTGAGGCAGTATGGCTGAGGAAGCTACTATCTGAGTTATTTGATCTTCCGTTGGATGCTACTGATATCTATCGTGACAACCAGAGTTGTGTGAAGCTGTCTGAGAACCTAGTGTTCCATTATAGGTCGAAGCACATTGATATCAAATATCACTATATCACGGATATGGTGCAAAGGGGAGCAGTGAAGCTCCTGTATATTGCGACGGATAAGAAGATTGCAGATGTACTGGCGAAACCACTAGCCAGAGTGAAGTTCGAGTACTTCAGATAGAGGCTTGGTGTTCTTCATATCAACGACACTTCGAGGATGAAGTGATGGACACATTTGCTGGAGCCATTCCAAGCATGATGATAGGAGGATCCTTCACATGGTTGTAGATGTAAGCATTGGATGATGAGCATCAGGACGATGCTCCAGTTACTGCTCTGTATATGCATCATGTTGGATGCTTGTTATGATCAGTTGGATCATTTATATGTACGTATGTATGCATCATGTTGGATGCTTGTTATGATCAGTTGGATCATGTATATGTATATGCATCATGTTGGATGCTTGGACCATGTATTTGTATATGTATTAGGTGGATACATTTGTATGATCAGGTAGATCATGTATGTTGATATATATCAAGTGGATACATTGTATGATTAGGTGGATCATGTATCTGTGTATGTATTAGATGGATACATTATATGATCAGGTGGATCATGTATGATGATATGTATCAGGTAGATACTTGGTATGCATCAGGTGGATGCATGGTATGATCAGGATGATCATGGATGACGAACTTCAGGATGTTGCTCTAGATGACATACATCAGGACGATGCAGTGATGATGATCAGGATGATCATATGTGATGACATGTATCAGGTGGATACATTACATAATCAATTGGATTATGTGTGATGAGTTCCAAAGACACAGATGCACATGAGCTTTTCGGACATGGTTGTAGATGTGTTCTCCCATGGTCGCGATGTAATTGCTGGTCTTTTTCGACATGGTGGAAGATGTGTTCTCCCATGGTCGTGATGTAATTGCCAGGGCCATTCGAGCATGGTTGTAGATGTGTTCTCCCAAGGATGCGATATAAGTGTTGGGGCCATTCGAGCATGGTTGTAGATGTGTTCTCCCATGGCTACGATATAAGTGTTGGTCCATTTGAGCATGGTTGTAGATGTGTTCTCCCATGGCTACAATATAAGTGTTGTGCCATTCTCGCATGGTTGTAGATGTGTTCTCCCATGGTGTAGATGTAAGTGCTGTGTGATGTGCATCTGGGTTGTGCTTCATGATACTCTGTGGCCGTGGACAGGTTGTGTAGTAGCATGTAAAAGGTTTTGGGAGATCCAATAGGTTGAGAGGTGTGCTCGTAATCAGTCCTGGGATGCTCTTTTGAGGTTTTGTTGACTCACGTAATAAGTCCTAAGGATTCCATAGTATGTCTAGTGATGATGAAGAACTGCAGGTGGTGGGCCTACTTCCAGTATGAAAAAGGACTGGCTCTATAGAACTTCATATGACGAGTAGATTCAGAGATTGATTGAGATATCAGCATCCGTGATGATGACAATGATTCGAGGATGATGATTCGCTGATGACGATCCAGAGAAGAAGACTTGTGCTAGTAAATCTGTGTCGAGAAATACCTTCCTAGTTAAGAGGGAGTGTTGATGTATGTGTAACTTCGGAATGTATTTCACCTATGTATTTCATCTATGTATATTATTCTCCTATAGAGATGTGTTATTCCTCTATAAGGAAGTGTCGTCATTTGTATTGACAAGTGTCGCAAGTGTCGTAACTTTCCGATGGGTTATTAGACTACCATGTGTGGGGTCGGCCCTAATTAAGTTAACCATGGGTTATTAGGCTAAGCTAGACAAGTCGTCCCCATTAGTTTATTGGGCAGGACAGGACAAGTATAAATAGAGATCGGGATATCTCTATTTGGACATCTCATTATTCACTTGTACATCACTCGAAAAGTGGCACACTAGTTGAGGAGGAGGAGGAGCTACTAGTAGAAGACTATCTCTTGTACTTTGTTTGTACCTTGGTTGTATTATTGCTCTATCTATCTCTGAAAAAGTTGTGGGGTTTTTCACCTTAGTGTTTTCCCCACGGAAACACTAATTGAGGAGGAGGAGGAGCTACTAGTAGAAGACTATCTCTTGTACTTTGTTTGTACCTTGGTTGTATTATTGCTCTATCTATCTCTGAAAAAGTTATGGGGTTTTTCACCTTAGTGTTTTCCCCATGGAAACTCTGCGTGTTTATTCTCTCTTATGTTTGCCTCTTGCTGTGATTGACATGATTGATATGCTATACATGTTATTCTCTCAGTAAAGATCCTAGAGTATATTGAATTAATGCTCAAAAATTAACAAATATCCTCATCTATAAAGATAGGTTGTACATTCCAAATAATGCAGATTTGAAGAAGCCAGTGATGGATGAAATACATCAGATGCCATACTCTGGACACCCAGGATATCAGAAGACTATAATAGCAGCAAGAAAGCAATACTTTTGGCATGGCATGAAGAAGGACATAGCTGAGTACATTGCTAGATGTCAAAAGTGCCAACAGGTCAAGGCAGAGCACCAACATCCAGCAGGATTGTTGGAGTCCTTACCCATTTCGGAATGGAAGTGGGAAGTGATCTCTATGGATTTTATAATAGGCTTGCCCATGACAGTGAAGAAGCATGATTCAATCATGATTTTGGTGGACAAGCTATCAAAGGTAGCTCACTTTATTCCAGTCAAGTCCACTCACAAGGCTAATGACATTGCAAACATCTTCATGAGAGAGATATTCAAGTTGTATGGATTTCCTAAGGCAATAATTCATGATCGTGATACAAAGTTCACTTCCAATTTTTGGAAGGGATTATTTCAAGAATTGGGAACTAAATTGAATTTCAGTATAGCATATCATCCTCAAATAGATGGCCAAACTGAGAGGGTGAATCAATTTCTTGAAGACATGTTGAGAATGTATGTGATGGATAAACCATCCTAGTGGGAGGATTACCTACACTTGGTAGAATTTGCATACAATAATGGACATCATGCATCCTTGGGGATGAGTCCATTTGAGGCATTGTATCGCAAGGGATGCATGACTCCAATGAATCGGGACATCCCGGTGAACAGGGTAGTACTTGGACCAGAGATGATCAAGGAAATGGAATAGGAAGTTGCTAAGATTAGGCAAAATTTAAAGGTAGCTCAGGACAGGCAGAAGAGTTATGCAGATTTGAAAAGAGTGCATAAGAAATTTCAGATTGGGGATCATGTTTATTTGAGAGTGAAACCAAGGAAACGTTCTCTCAAGTTAGGGAGTTGTGCCAAGTTGTCACCAAGATATTGTGGGCCATTTGAAGTCCTTGATAGGATAGGGCCAGTTGCATATAGAATTGCATTGCCTGCTAACATAAAATCTCATAATGTTTTCCATGTATCTTTGCTTAAGAAGTATGTACATGATCCTAATCATATGATTGATTGGAATGTGATACAGGTGGAACCCGAGGGAGAGTTCCAAGTAGATCCTATGCGCATCCTTGACAAGAAGGTCACTTTGTTCTGGAATAGAGCCATCAGGCAGGTAAAGGTCCAATGGGAGCACCTTAGCCTCGATGAGGCTACATGGGAGTTGCAGGATGCCATGAGAGAGGCATTCCCATTTTTGTTCAGTTTTGAGAACACCGAGGATAGTGTTGTTCTAAGGGGGAGGGGAATGTAATACCCCAATTTTGACCCTTAGAAAATATTGGATTTTAATGTAAATATTGTATACATGCGTTGTATGTTTCCCTAGCGTGGCACTCAAGGCCAAGGCCCCGCTAGTGTATGTTTGGATTTTATTTAAAACAAGCAAGTATTTGATATTTTGATACCCATGTGCTATTAAGCCATGGAATATTGTAAATTGATGTAAATGTTAATACTTCAATAAAATACCAAAACTGACTATGGAAGCAACAAATGAAAAGGGGCCATGTGTATCCACTAGGGAGTTGTGAGGGGGTTGTGGGGATGAACCATATGTTTCCAAATGTCATTGTGAGAACCCATTTGATTTTCCTTGATGAAATTTATTTCTGTTGTAAGGAAGTAGTTAAGGATTTCAGTCCATGGCTTCAATGGAGCATGGGCAGCCCAGAAATTCGTATTTGCAGGTATGGGCTCTGTTTTCTTATACCACAAGTCACTCTACCTCATGGGATTTGCTTCTTTATAATCCCCATTCCATGGTGGAAGGAACCAACATCATTTTCCATCCAAAAACGAATTCTAGCAGTGAGCAAAAAAACCAGAAATCGCAACTTTGAAAGAACCCACGTTTTGAAGAGCCAAAAATGCCAGGATTTAGTTTTTGACAGTGAAATCCAATGGGGGATCCATAGATATGAACCTTGGGTCGAATTTGAGAGTATTAGATACCCCGAAATCCATTGGAAAACCCAGGTTTTATAGCCCAGGAAACCAGTGACGGGATTGAGTTATTTGATGAACAAAATTGTGAGAAATCCAATTGTGGATGACTCAGGAGAGGTTGGGTTTGCTTGATAAACCCAGTGAAGGCTAGAATCTCAAGAACTAGTAGTTGGACCTTTCTATACCCATCCTAAAGAGCACTGGAGGGAAGGGACTCCTGAGGGACTGTGCAGCATAGAAGGGGACCTTCCTTGTGTTGGGTGTGGTAGGTAATGTGGGTGCCTTGATTGTTGAATTCATTTGAGATGCCTGCAGCTCTATGGTTGACCTCACTGGCTTAGCATTTACATCCTTTGTCTTTCATATGCTGAATAAACCCAACTGTGAGTTGACTTAGCATAGCTGTTGAATGAAACCATGCATGTGAGTGAGCCCAGCTAGTTACTGCTTAGTGGATACACAACCCAACTCGGGGGTGATATCTCAGCTAAAAGAATACAAGCTGGACAGAGATTTATGGTTGGGTGGAACGTTTCTCTCACATAGCCAGTTGTTTGGACAGCCTCATCTTCAAGATAAGTGTTCTCTGTGGTTTAATTTATATGTATTCTGTGTTTTACAATGTGTTAATTCTGAATGACAAATATTCATGTTAATTGATATGATATGAAGCTTGTGCATAGCATGAGAATGGGATGGATTCTCTGCCTGTTAATTCATCAATGGCTTGAGATAAATATGTTGATGTATGTCTGTTGTGTGTCTGCAATTATGTATTTTATTTCCGTTGTGTAATTTAATTGTGCATTTTATTTAAAGGGAAAAACTTTACCATTATGGCTTTGGGGAAGAATTAGACACCCCATGTTACAACCATGTTCCCTCCCTTTCATTGGATTGATGGAAGGGGATGTGGCACTCCCTCTCTCACCCCTCTCTTATCTCCTTCACCACAAGGGTTAGGAGATATATTATTACAAAAAATCACTAACTCACATTATCCTCATGTACATATAAATCTTCATCCTTGTAACCATAAATCCATGACCCCCATATCTCAATCCCCAAACCCTTGACCATTACGCCCTAGCCACTGCGATCCCTAGTCCATAGTACAACTAACCATCATAAATCTTATCCCACTCTAATACTAAACTAATATAGCCCCTAAAAATCCTAAATACTAACACATAATGATATATATCCAGGTTAACCCCTATAAACCTAACCACATAATCCTAATATCTAAAGTGTCTAGTCAAATAAAAATTAACCCCTAACCCTTATAGCCTCTAATTCTCATCAACCCTAAACTCTATCATCAAACACCCAACCCTTAAAACCTATAACCCATAGGTAGTTTAGAGAGATAGTCAGAGAGAGAGAGACCTGAACCTTGGGCCCTACAAAAATATTCTATCCAGAAAGAGCTATGATGATTTCCTCCACTAACCACACATGACCTCTTAATGGTATCATTGGTCTATGATTAAGGATGTCGATACCATGAAGTGATTTTGAGGAATATCTATGCACCATGCCTAATCAAGTCTTTTGGAATGACGTTTTATGGAAGAATATCATGCTTTTGGCCATAAAGAAACCATTTAGACATCCAAGGCCATGAACAATGTCTAAAATCACCAAACAAGACTTTACAATGGTATCCATTGTGCTAGATGTATCCAAGTCTGGGGGACTTAGAGCATTGGACATGGTCAAGGGAGGATACCTAAGACTCGAGCCTTAAAGGAATCTTATATCCATCTAGGGCTAATAAGGTTACCTC